>JAEIFU010003698.1:0-25101 GCA_018904235.1 Lordiphosa stackelbergi | reverse complement strand
GTTACGTATTGCTGTTGTAAGCATAAAAAGTCTTGATTTTATTTAATTATATTTAATGTTATTCAAAATCAAAAAAAGGCTTATATATACTTAATTTTAGCATCTGCCAAAAAATAGGAACATTTTAATTTAGTAAAAATTTGTTGTAATATTATATCTAATAAGTTTTATTGTTATTATAATAACAGTTAAAAATAATTTTAACACTTACCGACTGTTGTTACCACCCCGGCTAGCAGTTATTTGCACATTTCGTTGTTAAATTTTTCGGAATTAATAGAATAATTTTCCTCCGTGAAGTTGTCCCACTTAGCAATTTTCAATCTGGAATATAATTACAAAATAGCACGATCATTACAAACAGAGATAAATAAAACATACACAACAACGGTATAGAATACCGATAAATATTATATTTACTAAAGCGATACGGATGAAGCAGATGATGCGAAAACATATGTCTGCATATGCACACAAACACAAATTGCTCAACGCTAAAACACGAAAGTACGAGCACTAGCCCAAATTAAAAACGCGATACTTACATATGTATACATACACACAAACCATAGCGACAGCGCGTCGGCCGCTTCTTTTGTATGCATATGTATATGTATGTTCATATACAAATTTAACATTTATAGCACTTTTATTACCATTTAAATATTTTAACGCTCTTTTCATTCAAAACTCGTTAAGAAGCAGTACGTGTTTGTGTGCATCATCCATTGTGTTTTTGTTAATTTATACTTTAATCACTTCCGACTTCGTTGGCTTTTCACATTCAATTGATTACCGACGCGGCAAAGATGCCAAATTTCAAAGCTGCTCGTTCGCACCTTCGTGACAGCCGAAGCGTTGGCTGGCGGTGAGAGCAAGAGCGAATGATTTGTTCTCATTTTGGCTCGCGCTCTTCGCTAATGGCACCCCGCACTTCCTCGCCCACAGGTTGGAAGTCAAGATCGATTGTCTTCTCGTATGCAAGCAGTTTTCGTCTTAAACGAGAAGGTAAGTTAAAGTCGGCTCTAACCGACTTCGATATACCCAGGTTACTCATGAAAAACATGTTTAACAGTGTTCCCGTGTTCCTTAGTGTGACCATCCAAAAAGTATGCAACATTTTTTTCGGGTGATTTAAAAAAAAAAATAATAAAAAAATACAAATAAATATTTATACAAACAGAGGAGGAGGGATGAAGAAAAATAACAAATAACAAAAAAAACAAAATAATTTTATTATAAAATAATATATTTATATGTAAAATATTATTATTATTAATTTTATAATTTTTTATTAATATAATAACGGTTATTTAATAGGTTATACGGTTAGGTTATAAAAACAAATTTTTTTCGGTTACGGTTCGGGTTTCGGTTTTAAATTTTAATATGTTTTTAGCGGTTACGGGTTACAGTTTCGGTTACGTTTTAATCTCTGATCTTAACAGAAGTGATTATTAACGCGTTTTTTACGCTCGGAATTTAGATTACTTACTTTACTTAGAATACTGTGTCAATGCTCTTAAGTGATACAGATCGTTTTCGAAGTCCCATAGCCTGGAAGCACAGAGGGAATTCCGGTACACCGACCGATACTCGAAAAATTCCGAAAAAATATCCTCAATGGACCGCGAATTATGAAGAACATGCAAAAAAGTCGCTGTGGTGATCCATGGTTTCTTTTTAAATGAATTTTGAAATACGCAGTTTTTGCTCAAAAAAAAAAATGGATATGCTCTTCTTCCAATGTCAAATAAATAAAACAATTTTACAATGTTTTATGTAAATTAATTTAATTAACTGTTTCTCAGTTCGTTACATTTGGCGAAACCGAACTATTCAAATTTTTGGTGGAGCACGAATGTTTATTACAGTCAAAAAGTTTCAAAAGTGACTAGCAGACTGCCAGCTTGCAATTAAAGATAACTCAAACAAATATTTGCGATGCCGGAATTCTTATAAAGTGGAGAAATCCTGTCGAAGATCACTCAAAGACACCCTTCTAGGAAATTATAAAAAATCACGTGGCTGACGGGACAACAATCATGTCCGATTACTGGAAGGCGTACAACTGCTTAAGAATTTCGTGGATCTACAAGTTAACACTCACACACAAAATATTAAAAGGCTCTGGCGGGATGTAAAGTGCGAAATGCCTCATTATAGTCGGAAAAAAGAGCACTATTTTAAGACTTGGCTAAATTCAGATACTCTAAGCGGTTTCCGAAACATACAGACCACGTCCATGAATTTTTTATGGCAACTGCGCGTCTGTACCATTCCACAAAGGCGAATGTTATGAATGAGGTTCATTTTTCCGAGGCAAGTCATATAAAAAGGTCGCCGCAGGTGAAAAGCATATCCAATTTTTGGTACAAAAACTGCATTTATTTTTGCATGATAATTCTTTTCACATTTTTTGAGCATAGGTCGGTATACTACACAATTACCTAAATTTCTTTTGCTATATTCCATTTTCAATGTTTTTTAGAAGTTGAGTTACAAATAGAAAACAAAAAGTCGAAAACTGCATTGTAAAAAGTTTGGAAATTCAGAAACTGGAAGTGTCAACAAGATAATGAAACAATATTATTTTATGAACCGAATAGATGGCTTATAATGTCTGTGTACTACCAATAGTAACTATTTCAACGGAAATTATAGTATTTAAATTTCCAAGTTTTACCTGGCTCAAGGTCCTACAAATTAGTTTTGCTCATAACTATAACCACTGTGTATTTTTCAGCTCACCCATGCTCGAAGATAATTGAAATTTCTGAGCAAAAATAAGTAAATTCTTAATAAAACTCTGTGCGTGTGAGACTTATCACTCAAAAGCCTATTCCGGTTCATCCAAAAATGCAGAATTATCACAAAAAATCAATACTAACCCTTGAATCCCTTCGAAAGCGAGGCAAACATACACCCCCATTCATCATTCAACTTGCCCCTATCTAGCTCAATCATTAAGTCTTGTGGCCGACTAAGTCCACAACATATCACAGTATCTCATGATCATACCAACTCAACTGGTTCGCTTCCAACATGTTGTACTCCCTCGCATCGATCATACACTCTCACTTAACCAGCTGATCGCTTGGCGCGTGCCAAGCCAGTTTCTCAGCTTTGGGGGGTTCGGTTCGTTTAACCGTTAGATTGGGTTTGAGATTGTTTGGCACTCGATTCGGTTACGTTTTTGAAGCTGCTGCCAAGGTAATTGCAGTTCCCCCCCACCACCACCCGGTTGGAATGCTTACCCCATTGTCTGGTTACGTTTTCATTTAATGTTTCGCCTGGCTGCAGCAGCAGCAGAGTCTTTGCACCCATTTCTTAATTTTGCCATTTGTTTTGATTGCCTGTCATTTTGTTTTTGTTATCTGGCATCTCTTTGGGATTATTTAATCGGAATTTGTGTTGTTCCATTTTTTTTGTCATGATTTCTTCCCGTTTATCATTTATTTATTTTGGTTTTTTTTCTCTTCAGCGGTTAACCTTGGCCAGGCCAATTTGTTGTCTCAATGACAACTGTGTAAACATTAATCATAAATTCAATCACCATTTTTACATGCATTCTTACAACATCGCGCGCAAAAAGCGAAAAAAATTGCCCATACGCCCCAAGGCAAAAGAGTGAGAGAGATAGAGAGACAGCCACATCGAATTGCCATTTAAAGTGCAACAGAATTGAAATCGCCATCGGAACTTGGACTTGGAAGAATGTCATGAACACGTGCCACATGCCTCACTATGTGGATTGGGGTGCAGGGGCAGGGACAGCACCACTTTACCTCCAATTTGTGGCGGGGCTTAATTGTTGTTGTTTTTATGGAGTTGTTTCGGTTTATTGTTTCGCTTTTTTTGGGCTGAGACTGCAATTATCTGAAACACATTTCGACAGTTTTGTCAAGAGTATAAATAAAAATGAAAAAAATACAAAACTTTGGCAAGTTTTCTTTAACCTCGACACTTCTGTTCGTACACTAGAAGCATCATTCAAAGAAACCTTTATAACTGTCATATCTAATTTTAGTTTGTGCTCATTAAAGAAATGTGAAAAAATTATGTTTTAACAAAAAGCCGAAGGATCTTCGCACCATACCGTTTGCAAAACAACTAAGATATTTGTTATATGGCAGCTAGACGATATATTCATCCGATTTTGAAAATGTCTTAAAAATTTTAAACAGATAATATTCATAACTGGAAAGTATAAAGACGCTACTATTGAAAACAAAAAGTTGTTCTCACTAGAACTAATTTTTCGACCGATCGTTTCTATGACAGCTATATGCTATAATCATCCGATTTGAAACTTGGCAGAACGTAGTGGTAGCATATAATATTGATCAGTAACGAGTTTGGGAGCGATAGCATTGAAAACAAAAAGCTTTTCCTACTAAGAATTTTATTGTGACATATTTTTTTATGGCAGCTATACTATGTATATAGTTGTCCGATTTTCATAAATCTTGGGAGCATTGTGTGAAGGCATAGAAAACTTATAACTACGAGGATTGAAGACGTTTGCATGGAAAAAAAAAATTTTCTCACTAAAACAAGTTTTTCGACCGATCGTTCCTAGACAACGCAGCTAACTAAAATCTTTACCTTCCGCATCTCTCCTTATATTTGTTCTTACACAGCCAATTTGTTTGAATAAAAACGTAAGTATTCACATATATGGTAGTTGTTTGCGCGATCGCCTTTTTCGAGTCACCCTCTTTTCCTCAATGTGAATAGAAAAGAAAGCCTTAAAAACGGTTATGTATGTATATTTGTGTGAAAAGAAATGGTTCTGGCCCTCGGTTATCTTCGGATCGCGCGTCGAACCTAGAAAATACTATAATATTTGTGCTCACTTACTTCAAGACTGGCATAACTCAAAAAATTCGATTTTGTGAAAAACACGTTTAAAGTTCTCAATCGATTTAACCACGCGAAAATAGACGAGAAGTTAATCTGGCAAAATATTAAAAATTACAAATGCTCATTAGAATAAAAGTGTGAAAATATGATGTGTTAACTGAAAGGATTTCTGAGCAATATCAACTGCAAAAAAAAAAAAAAAACCTTAAACAATTAAAAATGAACCAGTAAAATGAAATAATGACTTATTTTCATCTCACATCGAACGTATAAAAGGTTCTTATCAATATTGAATATTGTGCACAATTTACATATAACTCGATAAAGCTAATATTTCTGCATCATTAAGTAAAAAACCTTTTTTTAGTTGTGCCAGTGTTGAAGTAAGTAATGTGCATTGAAAAGGACCTGCTGATAATGAAATTTTTAAGGTCATGGTCTCACCCCCTATTTAATGCTTTTTGGTGTATAATAAGAGTAAACAAAAATTAAAGTTAAAAAAGTTGAGTTCTAATTGGCGCGTTTAGGTACGCAGTGTTCCCTAATATCACATATTTGTTTCATTTAAAACTAATCGCATTTACTACATACTACATATAAGGGCGGTTTCCACGGGTCGCGTAAAATTTCTCGTGAAAAAGTTGAAATTCCGCAGAATCTTAACAGAATCTGCTTAGCTGCTGCTTTTACATGATAACACACTTAACCTTAAGCTTAGTATAGCGCTGTTAAATGAGCACGCGAACTTACAAACAACAACACCTCTTATAACATATTTGTGTGTTATTTCAATAAATTACACTAGTTTACAAAAATAAAAAAGAATGACCCATTTCAACTGAAATATTTTTGTAGTGTATCTCAAAAATCAATTTCAAAAATTTTTTCATGGTTCCTTTTTTGAAATACGAATTTTTTTCACTTTTTCGGTAGGTGCCCTACATTTTAAGCCATATTGACTTCATAATTGTCAGATTGAGCAAGCCAGATATGAATGATGAAAATTCAGCTGCCCACGATCGCGTAGAACATTGTCTTAAAAAGGGGAAGAGATTTGATTCAATGACCAAATATAAGGTTGTCAAAAAGTCTTGCGGTATTTTTATTGAATTTTCAATTGTTCATAAAATTAATTATAATAATGCGATTTAAGTCAAATATGCGCCGTTTTGTTCGATGACGAGTTCCCAACGAGATGCCAACTTCATAATGCCCCTCTTATAGAAGCTCGCTTCCCTATTGGCAAAAAACTCGAAGAGCCAATTTTCACAGGACTCTCTTGTGGCCAACTTCCGACTACCAAGCTCGTTCGCCATGGACAGAAATAGGTGGTAATCACTTGGTGCGAGATCCGGACTATACGGTGGATGCAAAAGAACCTCCCATCCGAGCTCCCGGAGCTTCTGGCGCGTCACCAAAGATGTGTGTGGCCTGGCGTTGTCCTGATGGAAGACAATTCGGCCTCTGTTGATCAAAGATGGCCTCTTCTGCATGAGTGCTGCATTCAAGCGGTCCAGTTGTTGGCAGTACAGGTCCGAATTGAGCGTTTGGCCATAGGGGAGCAGCTCATAGTGGATGATTCCCTGCCAATCCCACCAAACACACAGAAGAACCTTCCTGGCCGTCAATCCAGGCTTGGCCACCGTCTGGGCAGCTTCACCGCTTTTCGACCACGACCGTTTGCGCTTCACGTTGTCGTAAGTGACCCACTTTTCATCGCCAGTCACCATCCGCTTCAAAAACGGGTCGATTTTGTTGCGATTCAGAAGCGATTCGCATGCATCCATACGGGCAAAAATGTTTTTTTGCGTCAAGTCGTGTGGCACCCATACATCGAGCTTGTTTTTGAATCCAAGCTTCTTCAAATGGTTTATAACGGTTTGATGACTCATGCCCAGCTACGGCTGCTACTATGCCGGTCTCTTTCGATCAATTCAGCGATTTTATCGCAATTTTCGACGACAGGCCTTCCGGACCGTGGCGCATCTTCGATCACCTCTGCACCAGAACGAAAACGTTGAAACCATCGTTGTGCGGTGGAAATGGAAACTGTATCGGGTCCATAAACTGCACAAATTTTATTGGCAGCATGAGATGCATTTTTGCCTTTATCGTAGTATTTTCTCTTTATTTTGCTCCATGTTTGCGACGCTATAACTCACGAACGACTAAAAACAAACAACAATAAATCAAACACGTGTTAGCGCGTGAAAAGAGCTTTCCACAAAGCTCTAGCGTGAACCGATACGACGAATACAACTAGAAATACGCGCTTGCAAAGACAAGCTTGCGGAAATACCGCAAGACTTTTTAACAACCTTATATAAATCAAAAAACATTTATTTAAAATTGTAAATTCATTTCATTCCCCTGAAAGTAGTCTTCCTCGAGTGCATTACACTTGTGCCAACTATTTTATAATTTTAAAAACATGGTGCAAAGTCTTCTTCCGGTATAGTCTTCAATTCCTTCTTCGTTTCGGGCTCTATCTCTTTTATTAATTTTATTCAATTTAATTTGGAGCGGTCTCATGAGTTCAGCGAATTGCCCACGGTAGCCCAAATGCTCACTCAAAGTGGTTTCCCACTATTATGTCGGTACTATCTGACTGGAAGACCCGTTTCATGCAGACGGCCCTTGTTGGAACCCCGCTCGTGGACAATGCTGACTCCATCCTGCAAGTCACACTAATCGCACTTTCTGGAATGAACAGTCTTAAAAATTTAGTCCCATATAATAGCATGGATGAAACGCATCTCTTCATTGGAAATAGGCTCGCATCGTCAAAATTTGGTCTTAGTTTTCCGATCAAAAATACATTCGATTCCTGCTCCATATTTGTTTGTTGCTCGATTAAATTCAGTTTTGACAACTTTTAAAATGATACGGAGAGTTCGTCGACGAAATTTCGATTCGGTGAACGGTCGTTACTAATATTTTGGAAACTTTGAACGCTTTTCGCAGAGGTTAAAACATGATCTACAATTTTCTGATTTTTTAATTTATTATGTACACCCTAAAAGTAATTGTTTAAGCTGGTATCAGTTAACTTTTTTATCGGCGTTCACCCTAGTGAACAACGTGATTTTTTGTGGATAGGTTGCATCAAATTAATTAAATATTTTATTTATTTCAATATTCAAATTTGTGTTTCAGTAAAAACCCTTCTAATGCTGCGTAACAATTAAGACCTGCCAACCACAGCGCCCTCAATTTATGAAGTCGCCATCTGTGTGACAACACTGGCACCAACAATGGCTTAGAGTTGTCAAGATGTATTTTATGATTGGCCCAAGAATATTTTTTAAATTTTGCATCTTATTTTTGGAGAATATGACTTAAATTTGAATTATAATTTAAAAATGCAACATTAAAACATATAACACTATAAAAAATAAACAAAAATTATTATAAAAAGATGGGAAATTTTTTGAGAAAAAACAACCCTATTACCAAATTGGATAGAAATTACAAGGAAACAAACCTTCAACTCGATTTTCATATAAGAAAACGACGGATCTCTTGAAGTTTTGGGACACCTGCGGATTTTTCGAGCTTGCAAACCAACCGAGGGCCAAAATCTCTAGAAATTTCTGTGACACCCCCATTTACCTACTTTTATTCAGTTTAACAATACTTCTAATATAGTGATTTTGATTCGAAACCGAACCTTCTTCTTGTATATCTTGTTAACTACTTATAAAATCATATAAAATCACTTTTCTTACCCAACACTCACATTGCATTCCAAAAGGTAACCGCTGTAACTATCTGTCCAATTATAGATGAAACATTTACGTCTAAATGGTTTGGCAAACAAAATTGCAGCAGTTTTAGGTCGTCATGGGTTAAAGCCGCCACAACAATCCCAAGGTCAAAAGGCGCAAGTTATGATGTAGTTACTGTAATTTGTGGCTGTTGCTTTTTTTTTATTACAGCATGACACTGAAATTTCAAGAGCGAAGATGCAAACAATGGAGAGTGCAAGTGGATCCATATCTTTACTCTCTCACTGCAACTTGAATCCTCTTTTTGGCCTTGGGAGGAATACAATTTTTGTTTTCTGTTTTTTTTTCTTGGATTTTGGTGTTGACACACTTACCGGTTGCTGGGCTCAATTTCATATAATCTTGGCATAAATGTGAAATGTGTTTGTATCTCTGGAGTGTTTAATTGACCTACTTGACATGAACTTGTGTGGGATTGCTGAGCAAGCGACCTTGAGTTGCTTACAGTTCGGGCTAGTTAACCAGGACTTCAGCTGATTGCGTAAACCAAACCCCTTTGGATCTAACTTCAGAAAATTCGCGAATGACTTGACCAGTTTTGAAATTGTCATCAATATTTGGTAACAAATTCCACCGAGCTGGTGGCATTCCAATTTGATGCAGGTTGCTGGTCTTGCCACTCGTCTCTATTTCTCTTCCATTATATAATCTTCCAGCCAGCCAAGCCGGCATGCAATTTTGTATTTTCTCTCATTTTTTTTTTTGTGATTCAACGGCAGCTAAAAATTTTCTGCTAATGGCCACATCGAAAGTCGTTTTATATTCCAGTTACGCTTAAAGACGAAAGAGTTTGATGAATTGATTGAAAGATTGGTCATGTTTTTATTTAAATTGTGGTTTAGTTTTAAGTTCAGGCTGCGTCAGCCGGTGCTCCAATTTGCCTCAAGAATTCTGGCAACATACGAAGTAATTCTTCGAAGAATGCATCAGGTGCATCGTCATTGTGTCGAACCGTTGGAGGCACTTCTACAGGGTCTCGATCTGAGAGTTTGCGCTTGATTCTTTTTTTAGAAGGCATTTTGTTTTTTTTTTAATTTTTTTTCTTAATTTTTTTTGGGATTTTTATAGTTAATGAAATTTTAGTTTTTGTTGTAAGACAGTGAACTTTCAAGTGCCTATGATCATAGTTCTCGGCATTTAGGATAAATTGTATTTCAATTTGGTTTGGGGCCAAAAATGTAAGAAGCTTACTGAATATATAGAGTATTTAAGCGGCGTGTTTTCATTTTCTTCTTCTGAATTTGTGTTTTGTATATTTTTCTGCCAAAGTTTTGTTTTGGTTTTTAATGGCGAAAAAACGCAGGCCGCATACGCCTCGGTTAGCGTTTCGTGTTGGCTTATTTGTTTGGTTTTCCAGCAGCGGCAAGCGGTTTGCTTTCCACAATAACAATCACAACAACAAAGCCTAACAAGATTTGTCATTCATTCAGCAAACAGCAACAACGAAAATGTTGGTAAATGTGTCATGGTGGCAAGCAGCAACAACTTGTTGTTGTTGTTGTTGGCGATTTGGCCCGGCTTGAGCTGGCTTGTGTTCCTGTTTACATTTCTTGCAATATTTATAAGCAAAAACCAAAATACAAATATTTTTGCTTTTTTTATGTATTTTTTTTCTGCAAGCCGGTTTGTTGATTTGTTTGTTGTGGCTTCGGTGAGCGTCAGTCGATTGACACATATCCCAAAAGACTGGCACCTGCTTTTGCTTTTGGGGATTCCAAATGGATCAATTGCAAATTTGTAAATTTATATCAGTGTCTGCTTCAATTTGTATTTGTTGAAGTGATGAGGCAGTAGGGGAAAATAATATTGCTTTAAGTCAAATGGGAAGAAACGAAATGCTTTGAAATATTGAGGTTTTTCAAGTGATCAGGCTTGATTCGTTGGGTCTTTTGAAAAGTTAAGAATATATGATACCTTGATGGTAAAAATGTTTGGCATCGTCGAGTATGAGTAAAATTGTTCCGATTACCTAAGTAATTGCAATAATCAAAAATAATCATTTAAATTCTGAAGTCTGTTAAATTCTGAACAAAAATAGATATTTTAAATTAAACTAAAGCTGGTAAATATTTCCCATTTGGGACTTGTGGATCTAGAGATGTATGTCGAAAATTAAAGTATAATTGATACCACATCAAAAGAAACAATAACCACAAGAAATAGTAACCCGATTATCGCCTGGTGATGTGTGTGCGTGTTCGTGGCTGTCTGATGCACCCGAGATCATTCGTCACCAACAACAAAATCTAAGCTAAGAACCACTCATACATATTTGTTGTTGCGTTCGATTTTACAAGCAAGAGAGAGAAAGAGAAGAGAAAACATATGAAGTTACTGTTGGCATATACCAGGGTTCCCCAAAGAAGAGGTAAATGTGACCGTCTCTCTCTCCCCTCTCTCTCTGACCCTTAGTGATGTATGAATTCGGCAAGCATTCGGTGTAAACTGCCAAGGGTTTTCGGCCCACTGGGGCTATTGAGGGGGAACACTGCAATATAATTTGGTTTGTGCTATGTTTGTTTGATGCGCAGAACAATAACGAATGCATCGTATTCTTTATAATCAAAAATAATTATTTTCTACGAGAACGGCAAAGTTTAAGAATTTGCTTTTCATGGCTTAGTTAACTCCAAAGTTGTCGCCAATAGCTGGTACCGTATGTGTAAGATTTATTTTTCTAAAGAAAGAAAAAAACTTGTATTATTAGAAGTTCAGAGGGGGGATCGAGCCCACAACCTTCCGCCAAGCAGTCCAGCACACTAACCACTAGGCCACAGACGGCCAACGATGCCATGATTATTACTCGGCATCTTACTCACACAACAATTTTTTTACTCGTAATCGTTCGATTCCGGAATCACTCGTGCAGATCTCTACTATATACACACTTTTAGTCTAGGTTTTGTTTCTCTGGTTCCTTTTATATTCACCGTACTCACTTACCGATACTCACTTACCGATACTCAGTAATCGATACACAAAACTCGCTTCTCAGTACACAGAAAACAAATGCCGGGAAGATTTCAAGCATATATAGGAATGATTTGATCCCGACCGTACTCATTGTTAATTTTGACGTTATTGAGGAAAACAATCGATTTAAAGACTATATAAAATATAGAAAATGTTAAAACACTAACACTAAAAAAATTAAAAACGTAAAAAAAAAATCATAAAAAAATATATAACACTGCGCTCATACGGCGACTTGATCTACAGCCTCCACGTTTGTAAGCGAATAAGTAGTCCACTCTACCACGACTGTTGTTACTCTCAGAGCGCCAAAATCCCAACAGAATTCCATGCGTACATTCTGAAATATGTTTCCGACACCACGTCTCGCTTTGAGCTAATAGTCGAGTTGGCTAACTCGTCGTCGTCCATGTGTTGTTCAGTCTTCGGAGGTCCAAGGCTCAAGTCCCAGTGTAAGGTAAGTAAAGAAAAAGTTTTTTAATGCGATCTTAAATACAGTTTATATTCAAGTGGTCGGTCGGTCGGTGTTCCTCAATACCTCCTGTCCATAATAACATTTTTTTTTAAGTCTTTAAAAATTAAGTCCGAACGGATTGATTTGTGCCATTCCGGGATCAACCCATTTTCAGTACTCTTTCGGCATGAATTGATCCCGGAAATCCCGGAATGGAATGATTTTTTTCAGTGTACTTAGAATACATACACAATCTACCTGCTGCTACGGCAAATGGAAAGTGCGGCTAACTCAGTATTCGATACTCAGTACTCGATTCTCATTAGTCTATACTCGATACTAGATAAGCAGTACTCGATACTCGATCAGAACAACATACCTAGTACTCGATACTCAGAACTCTATTCACCCTACTCGACACTCAGAGCTCGACACTCAGTATGTTCTCCATTCTAATAAACGATATTCAATACTCGTCACTCAGTAATCGAAGCTCAATACTCAATGCGGTCTACTTGATACTCAGTTGTCCCCACTCAGTAAAAGATACTCAGTACTCTATACACAGAACTCGCTGCTCAGTACTTAGAATACATACTCAACATACATACACAATCTAACTGATATCGCTAGTATACCGCAGTGATTGATCAGCAAACGACAAAATTTGTGCGAAAATGTTATGCATCAGATAGATCGATACAAGTATTTTTTGCTCAGTAATCAGCGTTACGTTAGACCTAGGGTCCAAAAATATTGCATAAAGAAAAGCATTGTTTTCAAAAAGAGATTTCTCTCGCTTTTATTTTCCTGAAAAAACGATTTCTGCAAGAGAGCAACGATATCATTCATTTGCAAAGAATCCAAATGGAATAAAAATCGCCCAAAACTAGATTTTCTCGGCTTCAAGTTCAGTGTTGTCCGCCTCCGCTGATTCTAATATGCGTACAATTTCGCGAACTGGAGTCCACATTTCCGGTTCCGGAAAATGTCCCTTATCTGCAGCCGTAAAATTGGAGCAAGGAAGATGACTTCCGTCACAAATATTTAGGTATCCTGTAGGTTGAGCCTCCCACGCGTGGGGGGCAATCGATGTATGATTAAATATTATGACTCTAAAAAGTTGAAAGAAAATCTGGCAGCATGTAAAGGTCGTTTTTAGATCGCTCTTTTGCATTACATATGTCTGACTAAACTACGATGCGCTCTGCAAAGGTAAAAAAACCGAAACTGTACCGTTTCGGTTTCGTTCCGGTTATATCGGTTCCAATAATAACGGTAAACGGTTTTCGGTTCCAAAAAAATTTGTTTCGATTCCGGTTCCGGTTTCGTTACGCGATTTGAAACGGGTTATTTCCGGTTAACGGTTCCGGTTCCGGTATTTATGCCCTGGATTTAGGCATATCTCTTCACCGCTTCAAGCATGAAGAACCGGTATTACGACCATTGTGGAGACGGCGCTATCGAGGATATGGAGCATGCATTTTTTGCCAGCCCTCTATTGGCGTGAACATGACCAAGCTTCCCACGCCACTAGCACACAGCTCAGGGCGAGCAACATAATAGAATGCATGCTGAAGAATAAGTCTGGATGGCAAGCTTTTGCTACTATGGCGGCGGCAATCCTCAAAGACCTGCGGCTCAGGGGAAAGGAGTCAGCGCACCCCTACAGATTGAGCGGCTAATATTACCGCCATCCGCCCCATAGTAATTGCTTTGCTGCGGTTCCGCGAGGCAGTTTATCCTCCTTCTTTTTTTCCCTTCTCTGTCATATTCCACTGTTTGTTGTTATTGTTAACCCTAATTTGTATCCTCTAAAAAAAAAAAAAAAAGAAAACAATCTAACTGATGCTACGGTAAATGACAAGGGCAATTCACTTCACAAAGGCTAAGGCGTATCAAAAAGAATCAATAGACGAGGCAATACTAGTGTGAATTTGACCCAGGCAAATGTTCCCTTAAATAAGCTTTGCTCTAAAATTCGTTCCGTTGAATTAAAAAAAAAAACAAATAAATCAAATCTAAAATCAAGAATTTTCATATTTACCGTTAATTTTATATCGAAATTTTTGATCCAAGTATGAAATTCTCTATTTTTTCTCTGAGTGTATATGTAAAAAATTGGCTTTACAGCCTCAAAGGGCCAAGCCAAGCTTCTTTCAATCTCTTGACGTGTGTGCTTTTAATTTGTTGCACAGGAGAAAGGGACCTAAAGTTTAACGCCGAATCCGAACGGCAAAGTTTAAGAAGATTTTTCATGAGTAGATTTACTTCATAGCTGGAGCCAATAGCTGGTGAAGGTGATAGGATGTGTAAATGCTATTTTCTAAAGAGAGAAGAGAACATTTTTATTAGATGGTCTTAGGCGGGATTGAAAACACGCCACCACACCGCCCCACATCCAGGCGCAGAGTGTATACACCAGGTGAGTTATACGGACATATGTATGTAGGTAAAACCTTAAAAATATAGCAAAATTTTTTACAACATTTCTATAAAACGTAGAACTATTTTAGGCAGGCTCTAGGTCATTAAGATATGGATATTGTTTATAACTTTTCTAAAACAAGACACGCACAACGCAACAAAGGAGGCTGGTTGACAGTATACGCTATTTCTGAATACCAATTCAATCTTTGCTGTCTGCGCCTGTCATTTCTATAAAAGTTTTTAAACAAAATTTTACAACACACAAACTTTTTTTTTTAATATTTTTGTCAAAAAATAAACAAATTAATTTCGTTTTTTTAACTATTTTGGCTGTTGAATACAGTTTTTGAAGCAGGCTTAAGTGCTTGCAAAAGTGTATTTACCTTCAGGGAGAATTATGTGAAATTATTGTTCATTCCATAAAAAGTTGTCACTTGACCAGGCAAGTCTCGTACCAACTGAATCGTTTGCCGGTTCTTTAAGTTTTCTTGGAACCACAGAAAAAAAAACAAGTTCTGAGCCACTTACCATTAAGACACGGTAATAAAGTAATTGAACTGGTCGCCTCCCTTGACACTCCAAAGTTTAAATTCCGCAAATGCAAATGTTGTCATGTGTCACATACACAAAAAAGAAAAGGTACACAAAACACGTAACAATTAAAAACACTAAAAGCTTCTTATATAATTTCGACAACAATTCACAGGCTTTGAGACATAAAAAGCCAAGAAATTATAGTAAGTTACACACCCTACAAGTCAAACTGTTTGACAGACTTATAAAAATTAAAAGTTTATGACAAGAGAAAGATCACATAATAAGTGTAAGCCACAAAGAAATTCAAATGTTAAATGGTTTATGATTATTTTATAATGCTCGAAATTAGCCGAAAATTATGGCTGAGCGAAAATTATGTTAATTATACAGATGCAACCTGCAGTTTGTAGCCAAAGTAAGTATCTCCATGTATCTGCATCTGTATATGGGGGAAATGCAAATGAGTTGAACCCCTACGGGTTTTCGGTTTGCCACGCATAAATTTTCTTATGCCTGAGCGATTCAAGCGACCATTTTCCTGAATGGAGGGGGAGAGAGGGGCGAGAGCAATGAAAATGGCAAATGTTTATGCTGAAAGGATATTTTATTGAGCGAGAGAAATGCAGAGAGGGGGTGAGGCAGTACAGTTTTGCTTTGCCACAGAGTTGCATAATTAATTTGTTTACACAGTTGTACACAAACTCAGGGGCCGATGGGTGGAACTGCTAATATAAATATGTGAAATAACACAGATAACTGACAGGAGAAAGGAAATGAGTGGGAAAACAGCACAAATGGGTAATTATTTGGTTTATGAACTTTTTGACCAAAAGTAAATATGAGGGAACACCTTAGGCAAGCAGATTAACAACTTAAATATTTGAGACGCTGACAAAATATATATTCTACATCTTCATATATTTTCAAACAACTTAACTTTCAAATTAAACTTACGCTTAATAAGAGCCTCCGCGACTTAATTTACGTTTAAAATAAAATTCTTTAAAATTATTAAAACTTATTCCCACTCATCGCTCAATTTCCCTCATCATTTACAACATAAATTCTTTTCACTTGAAATAATTCTGAATTATTATACTCGGCCACCCACCAAGTGCTCTGTCGCCCCAATGTCAGTCGACCAGATGATGCGCTTTCCCAGTGTTTGGTGTTGAATTGCCACATTCTGTGGACAATGGCAATATCATTAACTATATCATCGATAAAATGTCATTTCCCCTATTTATTTATATTTTGCGCCATTTTCCTCTCTGGTATTTTTTTCAATTTTTATTGCAGCTTCTCGCATTTCGAGCGGTTGTGATTGTTGTTGTTTGTTCATACTACTTGTACATTTCCGGACTGCACTCGGCGAGAATGCGACAACAACAACAACAACAAAAACAATGGGTAATGGGCAATGGCGTCAAATGTTTTACAACCAGATAAGAAGTTTAATTTATGCGAAAACATGTTTGAAGCTTCGCTCGGTCTGTGCAAAACGAGACGAAGGCTGGATAGGATGGGAGTTAAATAGATAGCAATAACGATATACAAAACCAACATTTGTATATCAGTGTGTGCCATATATAGAGTACGATGAATAGTGATGGTATTCTGTTCGGGAATGCTAAACTGAAGCGGGAATAATAACCAAAATTGTTCCCCTTATTTCATTAATAGTTATGTTCTAAAATCTAACAAAAATTTATACGAATCGTGATTGATTTTTATGGAGCTAGAAAGTTAGAGCTTAAAGGTTTGTTCTAAGGTGAGCGGAAAATAAATTTGTATGACGAGTTCTATATAAAACCGAAACGAATATTGGTTAGGGCAACGGTTAGAGCTTTGTTCGATCACTGTTTTCCGTTTACGTTTATATTACGGTTGTGGTTTCGGGTTTCGGTTACGGTTACGGTAATTGGAATAAAATTTCACTGAGACAACTCACGCCGTCAAAAGCGTCTCCATTTGGAATCTGATTTATTCAGTAAAAGTACTAAATGCCGCAGTTTTTGACGCAATCTAATCCCAGCATAAAGGCACACGAATCAAAAAGAATGTGCCAGAAACATTTTTCTCTTACATATATATACATACACTAGCTGAACCCACCGCGACTTTGTCCGCGTCCAAGATTTTAAGAACTTGTGTGGTTTTATCCTATAGACAGTTTCGAGTTCCCCGTCATCCCGTCCTAAAAGACCAAACTAAATTTTCTAAGCTCTCTAAAACTCCGGAATTATATGTTAGTTCCTGTCAGTCAAGTGAATGCTGAAAACATACCTATATGAAGACAAAGCATTTTAGAGCAGCATCAGCACTCTTCAATTATACTTAAATTAATTCACTTCTTCAGCCCATTGCTCAAAATGGCAAGCGACTATGAGACCCCGCTGACAATGGAAAACCCAAGCGTGTGGGAGGATTGAGCAAAGCAGATTGATTTTAACATGACAATGAAGACAAGGAGAATGTGGGAGGATCAAGCAAGGAAGAGGCTCTGGAAGATAAAAAAAAAAAAGTAGAGATGCTTAAACTAAACTCCGCCCAACACCTGGAAAATCACACAAATGAATGCACAATGTGCAACTTAAGGGAACGCTAGGATTTAGTGCACTTCTTGGTGAAATGTCCCATTTTACAAGAGATCAGGGCAGAATGCTTCGGAACACCGTATTTGAATGTGGAGGAATGCATGTTGAACGGAAGCAATTGGACAGGTCTAGCAGCATATGTCAGCTTATATGCTATGTGTTCCATACAAATTATTCTTTGGCTTTTTGACCCATTTCGCGTACAAATTTTACAAATTTTATTTCTTAGTGCGCTCTTGCACAACTAAACAAAGGTCTAAGCCAAATCTTAGATCTGCAGGATAAGCAGTTTGGCTGTGGGTTGAAAATATGTCAGTCAGTCGGCGGTACAGATTTATAAGTATAGATAAGCATGTTTAAGACTTTCTTTCCATTCACATTCAGAGGAAGAATGTAACTTGGAAGTATGTAACAATAATAAACGAGAGCGTAAGTTAAAGTCGGCTCTAACCGACTTCGATATACCCGTTACTCGCGAAAAACATGTTTAACAGTGTTCTGCTTGGTGTGACCATCCAAAAAGTATGCAACATTTTTTAGATGGTAGCAGTGAGAGCTTGGTTCACTTCTTGCTTATAACATTAGGAACCGTTCATCCGATCTTTATCATGTCTTCGGCAAATCGATTTATTTTGTCAATTACTAGCTATCTCTTAAAGGTACGAATCCTCTATCTTTAAAACTGTAGGAGATATAAATTTTTTTCCCAAATTGCGGGGGCGGGAGGGGGCGTGGCCAAAATTTGAAACAAACTTGATCTGCGAGCACATAAAAGAAGCATTTGTCCCATACATGCCCAACCTCATCTCTTACCATCTCTGAGATCTGGAAGTTCATACAGATTGACGGACGGACGAACGGACGGACAGACGGACAAGGCTAAATCGACTCGGCTGTTGATGCTGATCAAGAATATATATATACTTTATAGGGTCGTGGAAAATGATTCCTTCTGCCTGTTACATACATTTGCATCGACTTTAGTATACCCTTTTACCTACGAGGTAACGGTGATAAAAAATTATTTTGAGATTCAAAACGGAGAAGGAAACAAAAGAAAAGTTAGATAGTATATAACTTGCAAATGATCACGTACAATAATAATCCTCCCTCAAAACTAGTGTTGTGCATCCTAATAGCCAATTCGAGGTATCATGTTTAGGAGCATTATCAAAGAAAAGTATGCTACTTTAAAGCGATATTGCTGCCTCCAACAGCAAAAATACTAGATGCAAAATTTTTTTCTGATACCTGCTCAGGGATCAATTATTCTCCTGAACATGCCCATTATGGCTTTACTGCTCTGATTACGGCGTGCAAGTTTCAAAATCGAATATATAGTGGAGCTATTCTCCTTAATTAAAACGAGAGCGTAAGTTAAAGTCGGCTCTAACCGACTTCGATTACCCGTTACTCATGAGAGTACATGTTTAACAGTGTTCCGTGTTCTTAGTGTGACCATCTGAAAAGTATGCAACATTTTTTTAGGGGAGTGGGCGGTAGCGGGGAGGGTGGGGTTCACTTTTGGCTTATAACTTGAGAACCGTTCATCCGATCTTTTATCATTTTTCGGCAAATTGATTTATTTTGCTAATTACTAAATATCTCTAGAAGGTACGAATCGTCTATCTTTAAAACTGTATATTTTCCAAATTGCGGGGGCGGGAGGGAGCGTGGCCAAAATTTGAAACAAACTTGATCTGCGTGCAGATAAAAGAACTTTGTCCCATACATGTGAAACCTCTATCTCTTACCATCTCTGAGGACAGAGGAGGTGGTCGGACGGACAGACGGACGGACGGACGGACGGACGGACGGACAGACGGACAAGGCTAAATCGACTTGGCTGTTGATGCTGATCAAGAATATATATACTTTATATGGTCGGAAATGATTCCTTCTGCCTGTTACATACATTTGCACGACTTTAGTATACCCTTTTTTGACTCTATAAAAACTGTGGCAGGAATTTTTAGTTTGCCTTTCCGTTGCTTGTGTATCCTCATAACATGAACGTATTCACAGTTTCTATATCGATAGTTGGCATATCGATAGCGTGTGTGGATGGAGGGAACAGCTCATGCACAAATGCACAAATATTTTGCCAACAATTATTTTGGATGATGAGCGAAAATTTTTATTATGAGCTGTCATCAGGTTGGGGGAACCATCAGCGTGCAAAAGATTGGTAGGGGATAGGCCAAAGGCAATAATTTATGCTAAATTGATGAGGCCGTCAGAGGGACGCTGTTCACAAAGTCAAATATCGGAGAGATGTCGTTGTTTAAGACGCCTCTCAATCTTGTGTGTCGCCAGATCGTAGGCAAATCTGTTGAAGTGGTGCACCAATGGGTCATGATTCCTGCTGGTTTAAAGGGGGGGTTGGACGCATAATGGCAAAGCGTCCACACTGCGGTATATATGTATGTAGTTGTATGCAAAAAATTAATTAGTTTCTTGAGGGCAATGGATCATGTCGTACTCCATACCGGGATCGCCCAGATAAACCGCTACTAAAGGGGACTAAGAAGCCAATGTTGCCCAATGCCGTACCTACTGCCCAAGTCACATGGACTTTCCGGTCAACCGGAGGTCCAGAGACATGCCAAGGTACCGCAGCCTATATGGGACTTTGATCCTAGGAGTCGCACTTAAGCAATTTTCGTATAGTTAACAACATGCCAGAGTGAACATCACCATCCGGGACACACTGCAAAGTGCCATGCCATTGGTTTATCATCCCCAAGTATAAAGTGTGTAGCACATAATCCGAGCAGCATGCTTCCTCCAGAAAATATTATTTGCATTTTTAAATTTATTTAAATTCGAAAAGCAATGTGCTTAACAGCTGATTGATCAGAGTGACCTTCCACCTGTTAGGTGCATGGTCACACTGTTTTAGTTGTGTTCCACAAACGCAAGAAATAAATAGCAAATTCGACAGGAATTTTCCGCAGTGCTGATACAGGGCTTTTATATGGATATATAAATTTTGGTTTTTGTTGTTGTTAATTTGTTGCTCATTTATTTAAAATCCTTTTTTCGATAGTACAATCGAAAGTAGTGAAATACTATCGATGATCAAACTATCGTTAGTGAATACTATCGATGTGCAAACTATAGTGCTTACCATCGATGCTTTCGCAACACTAATGGGCAGTGCTTGCACGGCTTTTGGCTGGAGGCATGGAGCAAAGAATATTAGAGATAAAGGCTGCCTAGTCGACACCGCTTCTGTCTGAATATTGTCAGCTGTTCGCGCTCATTTACGCTCTCTAGATACTTTTGGTCAGCTGTTCCATGATACAATAAGTATAAGGTAGTCTCGTCGGCTGCCGAAGCTAGATCGTTTTTGTCCCTTAGCTCAGTGCATGCTTGCTTGTTGACGAGGAAGGTTGTGTGCGGAACGAATTTTTCTTAATGCTTTAACCCTTACGCAGCAACAAAATTTATTTCAAGATTATAATATATTTTAGAATTAAGAACAAAAATACTTGCTTAAAATTAAAACCAAGATTAATTGACAATTCCAAATTATTAAAAATAAAACTATGTAAACAAAATCAATCTATAAAATAAAATTATAAACTAATCTTCACCTCTTTGTATTACAATAGAATGTTTGTCCCACGACCCGTTCAGGGTTTATCAACATATTTTATTGCCGTTTCATCTACACTCAATTATATTTCTGTGCTTTTCACTCTTACACTTATTGCTAGCATACGCTAAGGGACATTGCTTTTTGCTGACGAGACTACCTTATACTTATTAAACATACAGCCTCGTTTTCTGATACATTTGTTATAGTCGTCCCTTCAACCACAGTGATTTCCTTACTGGCACTTTGAAGTATTTTTTAAGCATCATCGTTTAAAGCACCAGCAATAAATTAATTTATTTTTATGTGTTAATAAAATATTAGAGGATGCGCTGCCTTATTTTGGTGTGGAAGGTGTCCCAAAAAGATAATATGTCCAAAAATATATTCAAAGTAGTAAAATATTGTGTTAGAGCGAGAGATATAACAAAAATGTATCAGAGAGCAACAGCTAACCAAAAAGTATTAGAGAGCGTAAATGAGAGGAACAGCTAAAATTTTCAGACAGAAGGTGTGATGAGAAAAGTTCCTCTTAATCCTTTGCTCCATGGCTGGTGCCGTTCGCACAGTGCGCTGATGACCGAATTTCGGGCGGTCTTTTATATCATTATTCCATAACTTCACGGTACGACATATTATAATATAGATAAATTTTCTTTATTTTAATTTTTTTAACTTTGTGTTTAATTTAGAAACGACCAAGGCCAGTGCCAGTTGTTGGGGCTTTTCCGTATCAGTCTGTCTCACTTTGTCGTATTTATGCTTAGCTAAATGAAATTCAAAATGGCCAAGACAGTAACTGTAAACCTAATCTTTCTACGTTTCAGTTTCAATCTCTGATTGAAACTCTTTCATACATTCATTTAGAAAACGTTAGAGGGCTCACTGGTCCATCCCTGAACAGGTTCAGTTAGAGACCATTTTCACACGCCCATCGCACACACCACCCACTGCTATTGACCTTGCTGGCTAATTTTTTTCCGTCTCACACTCTGTAACCCAAAAAAAAAAAAAAAATAGAAGGAAAAAATATATGGCCATAAATTTGGTCGAAGTCGCTTCCGTTTTTGCGGTTGTCGATGAGTGTTGAGCTTTAGTTTGTTTTGTTTTGGTGGTCCCGACGATTTATTTATTTATTTAACGCCATGTTTTGTCTAGACTTTGACTCCGACTCGGTCTCTGACTGACATTGGGCCTGGTGTGGTTCTGTGTGATATTTGTCAAGCGATAACTCCTTTTTTATGGTCCGTTGCCATTGTCTGCCGGGGACAGAGATACTCGGGATGCTGCAGATTTTATGCGATTTTTGTCTGGTCGGTAGACAAGCAGAGCCTGCCGCTGCATAAGCAGGCGGGGCAATTAAAAGCAAAGTTATCAGACGGGCGAGGCGAGTGTCGCATCATTAATTAAAACCAAAAAGTGCTGGATACATAGTTGGCTGTTAGCAACATGTTGCTGAGCCTCAATTTGTCTGGCCCGCCCAAAAGCATGCTATGCTTTTGCGAAAATGCTTCAAAAGTAGCTGCTACTTTCAAGCGTAATGAATATTTTCGCTGTGACCCAAAACTCAGCTAGCCTTGACAATTCCTTCATCCGGTGTTGTGGTGCCACGTCATTAAGTGTTTTGTATTGGTGGAGCAAACTTTCACACATTTTAAACACACAAATTCAAAGGTTTTTGCAAACATTTCGTATTAGCTGAAAGAAGAAAGGAATTTCGCCAGGCTTCCCCCAGCCCCCCCGCAAGTGCATCACGAATTAAGAAACAGAGTTCCCTATTCTAAAACAACAAAAATAAAATACGTAACGAAACTTCAATCAAATCAAGCAATAAATCAGTTCTAATACGAAGGCCAAGGAAAAGCAAACAACCCATTCAGATGCACTAATCAAAACCCACCCAGAAAACCCTACCAGTTCCCGCACAACCTGAAAGATCTAACCAAAAATGCTGGTCCGCAAGAACCAGCTGAATTGCAGCCGCCGCGTGCCGCCAATCCATGAGCAGATAGCCCTGCACTGTGCCAAGAGTATCAGCAAATTGGCCATAGCATTGCCCAAGCCACGCACTCCGTCCGGTCATGTGCCGGTGCTGGTGGAGCTGAGGCGTAAGGATGAAGAGACTGTGTACCGTTATCAGGTCAATGTGCCACCGGACTTTGAGCACTGGGAAGATGATGTACCCACCGAGTTGGAGGGTCCCAAATTTTGGTCGAATCCACCCATTGAACGACCGCCTTGTCCCATGCATGGCCGCCAGATGGCGGGTCCTCCTCAGCTGGTGATGGCTCAACAGACGGTACATACGCTACACCAGCCCCACTCCCTGGAAAACTCAACCACAATAACTGAATCTGCCGTTGAGGGCGTGGCCGAGGAACAGATACGGGCACACTTTATGGCCACCCTGTATCAGCAGCAGCGCAGTCCCCTGGAGTATGCTGAATTCTGGGTGAAGGCCAAGGAACCACCGGCCCTGGAGATAACCGAGCTGTTTCTGAATGAGAACAATGAGTATGTTACCAAACCGCCAAATCGGTCACCCCCGAACGGCATTAGGTACCCAATTAAGGCCCAAAGTGAGCCGCGCGCTTCCTTAAATGGCTACAAAATGCCGGCCAACGGGAATGAAACACGCCAAACTGGCCGAACTTTGTTTGGATGAGAATGGGAAATATGTTAGAAACGGGCAAGAGGAGCCACCAAATTATCAAAAAAATCCCCTCAATGGCCTAGTGGATCCTCCACCTAAAAATGGCTTCAAATTGGAACAGCCGGAGAACTTTATGTGCCTGAAGAAAGAGCGACAACTGCGTCTGCAACTCAAGCATGAGCTGGAGCAGCAAAAGCAACTGGAACAGCGGAGGGAACCCCAGCAGCAGCAGCAGCACCAGCTGGTTACTGGTAAGGCCCCTCCCCTCCTCTGTATGCGTTTGCGTTCACTTGAAGTATTTCTCTTCTCTGCAGCCGACACCCCCAGCTCTTATCCGGCCGTGCTGCACACCCTCTTCCGTTGGAACTACTGCAGTCTGTGTCGCACCGCCATGCGTACGGTAAGCAATGCCGTCGATCATTACTCATCCCGGGCGCACGATCGTCGTGTTAGCTCCTGGCTGACACATCATTGCTGCGGTCAGGGTGGAATAATGCCCGACGACATTTTGCAGTATCTGCGCACGGCAGGACCTGCAGCCTTCTACTGTGAGCTGTGCGACCTCAAGCTGACGTCTGTGATGCACGCGCAGCAGCATTTCTTTGGACGACGTCACCGTTTGGTCGCCCGTCACATCAGCAAGCCCAACGGCGAGGGCTACTACGATCAAGCGGGTCATTGGGTGCGCACCGATACCAAGTGGTTAATGTGCGCTCTATGCGAAGTGAGCATCACATCCGAATCCCAGATGGCCATGCACATGGCCGGTGCCCGTCATCGCCGGCGAGTTCACACCAACTGTGCCAGCAAGCGTTCGCCAGTCAAGGACAGTCACATGTTTCGCATCCGTCCCAATGGGGTGATGACACCCCTCAATCCCGTCGGCTACTACATGGTCACCAATTGCACCAAGAAGGAGGAGCACAAGCTGCCGGACATGTCCTACGTGTGCGAGGTGTGCAACGTAATGCTGAACCATCTGAAGTCGGTCAAACAGCACGAAGAGGGTCGCATGCACAAGAGGAAAATGCAGAGGCTCACAACGCTTCAGGCGGCGGCAAATGCGTGAGCAACTGGAGCAGTGAGCGGAGCGAGCATCAAGGAACAGTGCGCGTGCAAACCAAGGGCCGTGTTACTGTGTGTTCTATGTGTATTAATTGCAATTTATTTTTGATCTACGAACCTTTTTCATATGTTTTTCT
>JAEIFU010003697.1:0-25132 GCA_018904235.1 Lordiphosa stackelbergi | reverse complement strand
TTTCAAAATCTACTGAGCCAGAAAAAAACTGCTACGGACATCATTTGTCAAAACTTTGCAATATATGAGTTTATTGAATACACGCATATAACCTTTTAAAATACTGGGTCAAATAAAAATCACCGGATAAAATTTCATAAGAATTCCAAATAAAAGCCCCATGTGGACTTCATCGATTCAATGGCTGTAGTCTATAATGACATGCTGGATACAGGACGGATTGAAGAAAATTTTTCAAAAAAGATGATCCGGTCTGGTTCATTAAATTACCGAGTGATATCTTTTATAAACAGCATAGCTCAAGTGTTTATAGGCATTTTAAACAGTCTGGGTTAAGAAGTTAAAAGAAAATCAGACCGGCTACCGAGAAAAATATTCGACTGTGGATAATGTATTCAACTTTATACCAATCGTTTATCAGAAACAGGATAAAATGGAAATATAAGCGTTCTTTGTGGATTTTCGGGCTGCCTTTACAAAATCCCAAGAAAGCATTTAATGTACAAATTATATTCGTTATATGGGCATTTCGAAAAAAAGGTCCACCAGGGCCAAAAAAGGTAAAGTGTTTGAAAACGTTATATTTAATCGAATTTTTCATAAGGAAACATTCAAATTAAACTAATGTAGCTAATCTTACATTACTAATAACTCAATTGGATATATTCAGTTACGGCCGTGCTAAAGCGCGTTTTACTTATTTTGACATTAAATTTGTTTAATTTTTGGTAAAAAAGTGACTATGGATTAAATGTACTTTCGCTATTTAAAATCTTTCTGATGGTATTAAGGGCTATACAACAATGCATAAGAAACCTTGAAACTACGCCATTGCAATTAACTGTAAGTTTGGCTTCACATTATAGCAGAAACCGCATAAATATGATGATAGAAAAATGTCGCGTTTGACATGTCACGTATCGACAGAGATAAACATTTTTATAAAAAAGCACTCAAGATTTTAAATCAAATTATATACATTTCAAGGAACTATTCATTCATAAGATATTAATGATTGTGATGTTAGGATTCGCTGACTTTGTCTTTATATAGCTGTCGCGAGAAACCACTTCCGTTTTTTTGTCGTTCAATTTTCCAATTTTGTCATTATTTTGAAACCGAATTTCACTTTATATACATAACACTAATTAAAGTGCTTGCTATACCAGTAAAAAGCAATTAAATTCGATTTATTTTGACTTTCATTTTCAGTATGTGTACGACGGTCACGGTTCGACAGTTTAATTTTGGTACGGAAGATTTTAATAGGAGTAAAATTTGATTTCAGCGTCACGTGACGCTTTGTAAGAGGAGTCAAAGAGGGATTCAGTGACTTAATAGTGACATAAAGGTAACTAAACAGTGACTTAACAGTGGCCAAACAGTGATTACATAGTGACTAAACAAACAGTGACTGAACAGTGACTCAACATGACTTAGTGATTGTGGCTAAAAGTGATAAAGTGATAAAAGTGAATAACAGTGACTGAACAGTGACTAAACAGTGACTTAACGGTGACTAAACAGTGACTTAATAGTGGCTAAACAGTGACTACATAGTGACTGAACAGTGAAATATCTCTAATTTTGTTTCGGAAGATTTTAATAGGAGTAACATTTGATTTCAGCGTCACGTGACGCTTTGAAAGAGGAGTCAAAGAAGGGTTCAGTGACTTAACTGTGACTTAACAGTAACTTAACAGTGACTTAACGGTGACTAAACAGTGACTTAACAGTGGCTAAACAGTGACTACATAGTGACTGAACAGTGACTGAACAGTGACTTAACAATATCTTAACACCAACGTGGCTAAACAGTGACTAAACAGTGGCTAAACAGTGACTACTTGTGACACAGTGACTAAACTATGTGACTAAACTAAGTGATTGAAGAGTTACTAACTACTTAGCGAAGAGGAACAGGGTTTATTAACTGTGATTGAATAGTGACTAACTCCTTTAAAAATATTATAGATTAAGGCAGATATTATTAGTCATATCGAAGGAAAGATTATTTGGGCGTTTTGTGTCATATTTTGCGAATTCTTATGCTCCAGTATCTTCCTTGCTAATTAAAGCAGAATCAGATCTCGTCCGTTTTGGTATATGGGCATTGGTATTATCGATGCATTTGCTGCTCGAAATTTCAGAATTAATGTCAATTGGGTCCTCTGCGTAAAAGGTGGAAAGATCTGCATCATGTCGGATCATCAATATGGTCATATGCTAGCTTCTGCGCAAGGCATTTTCAAGTCTTTTTCCTGCAAACTTTATATATAAAATAAAAATATTTAATAATACGCGACAAGTTTCTCTGCCACTACTTAATTTGAGTTGTTAACACATTGCTTCAAATCTTTTTTTTTAGATGTTGGTTATCAGTCAATTAAATGATAATATTGGTTTCCTGTTATTTGCTGTATAGGTTTAACATAACATTTCTCCTTAGTTGCATTATTAATACTCCTGCAACATATCGATTGCAGATGATTTTGCGAAGTCTTACAGAGCTTGGATCATTGACAGATATCCCAGTTTGTTTGAACATAAACCGAGATTTTAAACTTAGTTGCATTTCACCAATGGGGATGTGAAGGTTGCAGTGGACCTTACGCCTATCGCGAAAAAGAATTTGCCTCGAACAGCATTTTGTTTGTAGTTTGCCTTGCCTCTTGATGCGCAATTAGGGTCTGACATAATTTGGAAAAATTCACAGCCATCTTTAACTCGCTACTGCAGACCAATTCAAATGACCTGTCAAAAAGAATCATCTGAAGTCGTAAATGCCGAGATTGAGCGAATTCGTGCTCAAACAGCAAATATAAGTTCATCGAGTTTGAGCAAATTTAAGATTTCTCATCAGTTCTAAATTACGTTAATAGATGGCAAAATTTTTGCCACAATTGCCGATACTCCGATAATTTGTAGTGCGACTCCGAAAGTAATGAATGAATTGGATTTGATCAAAAAACTATGTGATGTGGATGTAGATGCTTTTCAACTATTTATTCGTGGTTTTACAAGCTGACTAACAATTGGCATAATGTCGGAGGCAGCCTTGGAGACCTTCGCTATTTTCGATTGGTTTCACACTCGAAAAACTTCAAGATCTGATATAATAGAGGACCCTGACTTTGTTTATAAGCCTGCTCCGTCAACCTAAAACTAAAAACTCTAGAGGGTTCGAATCCAAAATGTAAACCCCCTCGAATTTTAAAAGTTAATTTCCCCTTTCCCTCTATAATTTTTACACAAAAAGTTTTTCCATACAATTTTTTGTTAAAACCAATTATAGTAATTCTTAAGAACTTGAACTGAAAGTGCAACTGAAATCAACAGTGTTTGGCACTTTGGAATTAAAAAAATGTTTTTGATGTTGTTAAACGTTTACATAAGAAAAAAATTTCAAAAGAGTTTTGGCCAAAAATCCCGCTGATGATTGACTCTGGTTTTAAAAATTTCTCCTTGATTGTTAAACTACATTACGATTATAATCCTTACATTACTTTTTAAAAAGAATTGTAACAAAAATATTGTACTAATTGTTACTCGGATTTTAGGATTACCAAAAAATAATCAAAATAATCAAAGTAATCAAAAGTAATTCGACTACTTTACAAGATTTTTTGAATATTTTGATTATTTAATAAAAAAGCTAGCTTTGTGGCCCTCAATGATTTTATGTAGCACTTTTAGCTGCCAGCTGAACTTGTCGGAAATGGCGTAAGAGGTTAAAGGCCTATGACTGAAAGGCAATGAGTCCTAGGTTCAAGTCGTTTGGGACATGCATTTTTTTTTTTTTTGTAATCTAGAATTTTAAAACAATTGCATTAGCTCCCGTGTACCAGTTAATGATATTAAGCACAACCAAGAAGAATATGTATTGTTTCTTCTTTTCATTTCATAGAGTAATGGCTAAATTATAACTCCCTCCAGGACTATCAACATCTCGTTTGAAATGACTCTTCCGTTCATCCGCCTGAAGTTCCGTTTCTAGCTTGCAGCCCAGTCAATAAATGTAAATTGGCTCTACGGCCCAAAAAGGCAAAGTCAAGCCCGCAATTTCTTGGCGTGTGTGCGCTTATAATTTTTTGCCAAGACAAACAGACCTACAGTTTAACTCCAAATCCGAACGGCAAAGTTTGAGGAGCTGTTGTTTCATGGCTTGTTACTTCAAAGCTGGCGCCTGTGGCTCGTAAGGGACCCGGATGTGTAAGCTATTTTTATCTGAAAAAACCTTTTTTATTAGATCGTCGAGGCGAGATTCAACCCTAGTTTGTGCTTTACCTCAGTCAGTAGATCTTATAACCATTGGATATCGGACGGACAGACAAGGACAATGTTTCAGCTCGTCGTGCTTCGAAATCATATATTTTAGAGGGACGGAGATGATTTCTTCTTGTGGTGCACACTTCTTGGAAACATTACAATAATCATTTCAATAGCATAAACTGGTACACGGAAGCTAATGCAATTGTTTAAAATTCTAGATTCAAACGCTATCTTGACTCTCGACTCTTGCCTTCGGTCATAGGCCCTTAACCTCCAGCCATTCGACAATTCTGGTGGCAGCTAAAAGGCTTTTATATTAAATCTTGGGGGCCACAAATCTGCTTGCCCTTTTGTTAAAATAATCAAAAATATTCAAAATAATCTTGTCAAAACGATTTCTTTGATCACGATTATTTTAGTTTGTTAAATAACTGAATGATGGCTTCTTTGTTTAGTTAAAGTAACAAAACAAATTAAATTAAGATCCAAATTGAAATGGGTTATTACTATTTCTCACTATATCTCCCTTAGCTGCAACTTGATCCTGTTGCTCTAACCGAACTCATAACTTCTAGGAGGAGAAAAAAAAAAATAAGGCGAAAGGCTAAAATATGGTCCTGACCAAGGGTAAGAAAGATACGGTTGTTGTTGGTGTTGGCGACGAGCCCATATCAAAAACTTTGTCCGTATGTGTGGGGCTTTGCTCAGTTATGACAAGTTAAGCAGAGAAATGCCTATAAATCCCTATCGGGCTAATTATGCATTGGAGCTGGGCTGTGCTGTCTTGTGAGGTCAGAAATACGAAATGCGAAAAACATAAATATACAATATTTTGTTATAGGCTGACATCACTTGGCTTAAAGTCTTTGGAAACTTTCTTTTTTTTTTTTGCTTGCTTAAAGTTCAGTCAGGCACAAACCACAACAACAACAACAACGAGGATAAATTTGCGCCCTTTGGCGATGGCTTCAGCTTGTTATGGGGTTGTGTGTGTGTGTGTGTGTGTGTCCTGGCATCCCATTTTTGCCGCATGGCTCAATGTTGTTATTTCATCTTGTTGTTATTGTAATGCCAATAGCACCGCAAGTGTTTTAAAATATTAAATAATAAAAACGAAGAAAAAAAAATAATATATACAAAACTGAGAGGAATAATTTTGGTCAAACTCGACTTTTAAATGCCCTGTAAGACATACAACCACACAGAAAAAAAGAGTATATCAGGGATTAGAGAAATGTGCATTTGGAAGGCATAGCTGTATCATATCCTTTTATTAAATTGTAATAAAAATTCATTTGTCATATCCTTTGGATGATTTTAAGCTCCATTGGATATGCATCTAAGATCAATTTGATATTAAACATAATTTTCACAATATTTAATATATTCTGTCTAAATTGATACCAAAAATATCCAATGGATCATCAACAAATATATACTTCTGTGTTGTACAAATCGCTTTCGAACCAAAAACGACCCAACTCACATACGATATGGGTTGAAAGCGATTTGTAGAACACATGTGCATATTTGATGATCATCCATTGGATGTTTTTCGTATCAATTTAGATCAGTGAAGCCCAAACTCACACAATCAAACTTTAAGCTTATATATGCTGAGCTGTCAAACGGAATAACCGCCTACTGCGCCACGTATTGAACTGTAATTGAATTGAACTTAAAATCAAAATATGCGCCACCACGCCTCTTGTTTAGTATTTTTAGATTTGGATCAGTGGTGCCCAAACACACACTATCAAGCTTTGCGCCGGCTGAATTATGAGTTCCTATCCCATGGGATAGGCTCTTGGCATTTTGGTTACCACAGATTTAGACTAAATAGTTTGAATATTGTAAAAATGATATTTAATGTCCAATTGATCTTAGATTCATATCCAATGGAGCTTAAAATCATCCAAAGGATATGACAACCATCCCTTCCAAATGCATTTTAATGGGAGTCTTTACAAAAACAATTGTGCTACTAGGGCATGTAGTCTTTTGCTTCATATACTCAAATTTGTGATACCCTTTTTGGTACAGGGTATGAAATAACGCAGAATGAAAAAGAAAAATGAAATGAAAGACTGGCTGCTGCAGTTGCTAACCAAAAAATCGCCTACGGGTCGTATGCGTAACAACTATGAGACAGAGCCATCCAACGCGTGTGTATTGTGTGTGTGGGTGAGTCGCTTGTGTGTTGTATTTTTGTTATCTTTACGCTTTATGAGCGTCAAAACCCCCAAAAACACACACATATTTTTTTTTGCTTCTGTTGTTTGGTTTTTATTGCCCCGAATTTTGAGGCGAGCATAAAAAAATGTGGTCCCTCTGTTCTCTGTTGACTGAGGTTAAATGCAAAAAGCATCTTCCATCCTTTTTTTTTTCTAAGAAATGCACAAAAAACCCGGGCACAGCTGTCGCTACCACAAACAACAATTTCAGCATGTCAATAAAATGCAACAACAGCAGCAGCAGCAGCAGCAGCATCCTCTAGCCCCTCGAGTACCCTCAAAAGCAAAGCAACTAAAAGCCAAGCTGGCAGAGAGCTGAGGTTAGGGGGGGAGGATTGACACTGCTACAATATGCAAATACATCTTCATTACATTGATGTCAGCTTATGCACAGCTTGCCTGCATGTGTGTTTGTGTGTTTAAAAGCTTTTACACTTGCCCAAAACTCTGGCTGACTTTTGTGCACTGCAAAATGCACTATAAGTGAAGCAAAAGCCGGAAGGAAGTCTGCGGCAGGCGCCAAAAGCTGCGTAAGCAAAATTCTTTTCTTTTTTTTTTAAAGTGGGAAGGCGAGACTGTGTGACTGATTGATTATGCAGACTTTTGTGTCAGTTGGTTGAGCTCTTTTGTTTGGTCTTTTATCACACACACACACTTCGATACATACATACACATATTTGGGTAATGGCTTTAATTCATCATGTTGCAAAATAAAGTAAATACTTTTCCCCTAGACATCTACACAGAGGCTTATCCTCAGCTTTGTACGAATTGTTTAAATTGGTATTGGAGAAGAGTTCGTTTCATTTACACAAAGTTATGTGTTGCATAAAGAAAACATTTCCACAATTTGGGGAAAAACTAAAAATGTAAAATTCTTTATCAAATTGCTTAAACCGACAGGATTTGTGGGTTGTTGGTGATTAAATTTTTGCTTTTGATTATATCTTTTGTATAAAATATTTATTGTGTAGTGTGTGGACAATTATTTAAGATTAAGTCTAAATGATAAGGTATTTTAAAGAAATCGATGCTTGGTCACACCAAAGACTGTAAAAACACTAATTTCAGAAGACTTACCAAGTTTAAACATATTTAAATGTATATTAGGGTGGACATTTGATGTATGGAAGGGGGCTTATTTTTTTAAAAAGAAAAAAAAAAAAAAAATATAACGAATTTTCAAAGTTTATAACCTTACGTACTGTTGCCCCTGTCAATTTTAAAATTTTTAGTAGTAATTTTTAAGTCAAAACGTTCGAACAAAAGGTACCATAGACCATAAAAAAATTTTAAATAACCAAAACAATTTGGAAATAATATTTACTAAATATATATTTATAAGAAATCAAATATCACTGCACAATTTCTACTATTCTGCTCTGTTCACTTCTAAATGAAAGCCAGTTTTTACCGTACACTAAGAGGCTATTAGGATACCCTTTAAGTGAAGCGTCACACGAAGTGAACTGATGATTTGCTCATCACGGTTGCGGCCGTTGATTTATATAGAGCTGCTTATAAATAGAAAATCGTCCATCTGATCATTCCCAAACTTTGAGGATCGATAAGGAAGGTCCACATGAACTGACGGAGATGGCTATATCAATTTGTCTGATCAAGAAAATATTTACTTTAAGAAAAAACAGAAAACCGTTTTTCGGATCAGAAATTTACAACTGTCCATAAACCTAAAAAATAACGGTTTAAGCCCACAATAAATCCGACAAATAAAAGTTTTCTCAATGACGTAGAACCCTACGCAGGGTTCGGTATAACTCAAGCGAGCCTCGCCCTGTTCGTGAGCCGGGAGCCACAGGTTGAGAGCCAGACAGATAACCCTTGGCTTAGTTGACGTAAAAAAACCCCAGTAAAAATTCCCAATAAAAAAAACCATGATTATGTACTGAACTGGGGAGAAATACCATGACCAGAGTAAAAAAATATAGTCAAGATCATAAAGAATATTTCAAACCACTTTCCGTGATAGACAAATCGTCAAATAGCGGAAAAAATAGGGGATCAAATATAGTAGTAATTTGAAAGTAACTCCCCAGCCAAGTGGAGAATCATACCAGTATCAATGCATAAGCGCAATTCTAAATGGGGGACCTCCATGGTAATAAGACTGCTAAATACCTAAGAAACTACTTCTTATCACCATAAATGACCACACATAACTAAAAAGCCATGATTTTATAAAATTTATTTAATTACTTTCGTGTGTTACAAAAAACTGTGTTAGCGGTTGTTTGCCAGCTTGCAAACTTGATTTTTATCATCTGCCCCGATTTTAACTGTTACTGTCTCTGCTTCCCCTCGCTTTGGTTTGTCGTCTCTTTGAGTCATTTGTGCCTGGTCAGAAAAAAAAAAAAAGTTAACTTTAGAATTCGAAGACACTATTGCACTTCCTACATGACGAGATTCTTTATATCTTCCCCGTTTACATTTTTAATTATGCCAAAAAGTGACCAGATGTTGCTCCGTCCCCGCTTCTGGCTTTATTAAATTTGCCCGAAATGAGCTCCAACAACCTCTTGCAGGCTAATATTTACTGCGCTTGAAGAGTTCTGTGGGGGGGGGGGGGGGGGTTTGTTTTTTATATTTTTAACTGGGAAGAGCAAACACGTTTCTTCAAAATATTTTAAATTTATTGCTCAGTAATTTTTGACGTTGAACCCTACGTGCTATGTAATCATTGGGTTCGGCTCGTTTGTTCTAGTTGTTGAGCTAACATGAGCTGTTTGAACTGAACCGTTGAATACGAATTGTACAAAAATATTCCAAATGTCAAAGGCTTTTGAATCGATGAATCGTTGACTCACTTTAGAATTAAAAACATGAACTGACTTTAAACTCTACTGTGCAGGGTCACGATAAGATTGTACAAACCTCTTTTCTGATTTTTCTGAAGACTATGTGAAGATTCATTTTAGTGAGAAATTGAAAATCTTAATCTCTTGTAATTAATTTAGCATTCTTTTATTTGCTAAAAAAAAGCAAAGGATTATTGATTGTGATTATTTTAAAAATCAAATTGATGCATTTTACTGTAGTTCTTAATGCTGGTCACACTATATATAAAATGGAAGATGACAAAACGGAGAGTAGAACGAAGTAGGTACAATGGACGAGATAGACAGTAGACAGACAGAAAGAAACCTTTATCTAAACCCTAAGAGATAAGCCATACTGTCATTGTAAATAGTAAACCGTGTAAAATAAAAATCAAATATCGAAAAGAACTCTTATTAACAGAGCCGGAATTTTTTGGATTTATTTGGCTCTGGTTCAGGCAGGAAAATCATGGTGGAATTAAAAAGGTGCCGAGCGAGAGAACGCTCTTTTGTTTCTAGGGCCAAAGGGCCAGTGGCAGTTGTTAATGCTAGCAGCGAACGGTAATACACAAGCAGAGTCAAACAAATGTCTGACGCTCTTTATATTTACAGGCATACAGCAAACTGGCCCTCAGCAGCTGACGGCTTCACCTTGTTAGTTTCCACCCATGGCAAAAATAAATGTTCTTTGGGTTCAGTTTCGGTTCCCCCAAATTCCATCTCCGCACTATCTTAAAACTACTTCAGATTCAAACAAACAACATTATGTTGCTACGGTTTATACATAAATGTTATCCCTTTAAAGTTATGCTTTCCGGAAAAGACATAATTGAGAATAATCTTTTTATTTTGACTAAAACACAAAATAAAGTAAAAAACAATTAATAAATTTAACTAATAAACAGTACAGAACATAAAGCTTGCATACTTTGAGGGGCTAAAGGGCATTAAAAAGTTTGGTGTCAATAAAAAATATGAATCATTAAAAACTACCTTCTAAAAAAATTAAGATCCCTGCTCTGGACAAAAGTCAGCCACAATTTGCTTCCTACTTTCCCTATTTCCAAATCTTAACATATAAATAAATAATTGTTGTTACACACATAAATTTTATCAAAATCTCTCACACATTCGACAGCCCATTCATACTCCAATTCATTTATCCCTAATTTTCTTTTCGAAAACAAAAACTTACCTAAATGCTGATCAACACGCTTCTTGGGCTTCTGCACCGATGCATAGGGATCACTGCAGTAATCCTGCCGGGACGGATTTTGGCTATTGCGCAAATTGTGATATTCATCGCCCACCTGGCTGGGTGTGGCTGTCAAATGTGGATAGGGTGCATAATCATCGACAGCCCCATAGCCGCCATGCGTTAAGGGATCATAGCCGTAGGTGGGTTGTTGTTCCACATATTGATTGAGCGGAGCCTGTACCATGCCCTGTTGGTTGCCCACCGCAGCGGCGGACATTTTTACCTGCCAGAGTGAGTCCTGCGAGTTGACACTGCCGCCATTGTTCGAATTGGAATAGTTGTTCTCCATGTAACCCATGTTGACCCCTGCAAAAACAACAAGGAGAAAAAAAAACGGAACGTGATAAATATTAAATGTTAAATGTCACAAAAACGGGCTTTGGCAATGTTCTCTGCCAAAGTGTTTGCATAAATCCGCTTGAGAGTCGCATAATTCATTTATGCGTTGATTGTTGGCCAGGAGCCAAGTGAAAGTTTGTGTTTTCGTATTTAATTAAAATTAAGCTAAAGTTGAAAAAGTTTTTTTTTTTATTGATTAGCACATAAAAATGACAAAAACATAAAATGAATTTATCAACTTTATTTGCGAATTCAACAAGGCGTAATTAATTGTGCATCGAATTGCGCGTGAGCCACTTAAAATCTGTCTGGAGTCATAAACTGTGAATGGAGTCTAGGTCGTATTTTCTAGCAAAAGTTCGGTGCCTGCTGTTGACAAATTTTTTTATGAGCACCAAAACGGGAACGGGCGTGTGTCCTTTCGGTGCTTGTTACGCTGAAGAACAAAAGGCGTTGACGAGAACCAGCTGCTCCTTCCCTTGGCTCCATTTGCTTTGTTTGTTCATCGTGCGTGCTTGCCTGGACGCATTTATTATTATTTTTATATCGTGATAAATCACTCATAAATATTAAACGCACGCTTGGCGAAAAGTTTTTGAAATTTTCAGTTTTGCAGCTAAGAATGGCACGAGGAGCGAGTATGGGGAGAAAGTGTTTCCAGAAATGGTTACGGTTTTAATTTCTCTTCGCTTTTTTAATGGATTTTTGAAAGCCTTATTAATATTTTTGGTAACTTTATTTAAATTCAATTTAATTTCTAACAAAAAATCAAATAAATTTGAAACGAAACTTATCATTTTTTTAAAAGCCTCCCGTTATGTTAAATAACAGAGCAGTAACATTAATGTTAACACTAAGTTAACAGCGCTGTTCTATATTAAAAATGTTGTGTCCCTAAGGAACCCATCCCTTGGTAACAGATTTTGAAGGTCTTCAGTCGAGTTGAACTTTCGTCCACCAGCATAAAAACGGCAGACATTTTTTTTTCGGAGTTCGATGTTCGAGTTCGATGTTCGTGTGGATTTCTCTGCGTACACAACGTAAAACGTTTGACGTCAAACCTTTTGCGAGTGGTTTTACGAGGAATCGATTATTAAGATGTGCTCGCTTCCGAGAACTTTTCGACTACTGTTACTCGAGCTTTAGGTTCAAACATTCCAATTGGCTACAATCGATTCCCTGATGGCAAAAAACAATTAAACAACGAATTTTTATTTATTCGAATTTTTTTAGTAACCAAACTCTTAACAATAAAGACTAATTTCGAATTTCGAACGGGAACAGACCCGATTATTAATTTCAATTTTAACGCTTCAATAGTGATAACGTATGTGGAAACATTATATAGCCTCTCATGTTAATACACTTGTCGTGTTGCATAGGTTTGTTTTTTGTTTTTATTTTTTTGTGACTATTTTATGCCTAGTTCCCATATAACCACTTCTGGGTTTGCGTGTCCCCTCGCTTTTGCTCGCTTTTATGCCTCATGGTGGGCGTGATAATTTTTATGATTAGCCATAAAACTAAAACAGTAATAATATTAACTTCATTTACATTTCATGTGCCATTTTGGCGGGGGCCCAATTTGAATTTGTTTTGCGGAAGAAAAAACTTTTCAATTTGATAAGCATCCGAAATATGCATATATAAATATATATACAATATTTTGTTTCTGTGGAGCTCAACTTTTTGATTGCTCAAGTTTGACCGAAATAACGGAAAAATTTTAATGCATTTCCATTGTCTGACAAGAGAATTTCTGTGCCATTATGTTGAGGCAATTAAAGTTTGGCGAAAAACTTTTGTGCATTGATTTGAGCAAATAACAACAGTTGCGGCATAGTTTGGTAGCGGCTGTGGCTACTCTCTCTGGGGGGATAACGAGGGTGGTTTGGTATGTTGATGGATGGGAGTCGAATATGAAGCAAAGTGACAGAATTTTATATAAGACAAGCTGGTGAATTTTTAAGAAAATGGAATTATAAGAATTTTCTGAGATTATTAAGCATTTTATACAACAACGTAAGTTGCTAGTTGCTAAAAAAAGTGACAAAAATTAAAAAAAAAAAAAAATAAAAAAAAAAAAAAAAAATAACAAATAACAAATACAAAAAAAAAATCAAGAGTTTGGAATAATGTGAAACTAGCCGCCAATACGTTTCGATATTTTGGAGTTAAGGAATTTTAAAACAGAGACGATGGTCACACTGTACATAAGAATGGATGACGCTACCGAGAATAGAACGCAGTAGTAGACAGACAGCGACAAACGAAGTGGACAAAACAAACCCGTATGGACATTGTAAATAGTAAACCGTGTGTATATAGAAACCCATGTAAATAAAAACCCGAAAGCACGACCAGGTGCGGGCAGACATTGCCAAGCTTGGTGTGACCAACTGGTGCCAGCTCGCACGGAACAGAAGCGACTGGAGAGCATTACTTACAGAAGCCCTGACCGTCATACGGTTGTAATGGCCAATAAAGAAGAAGAAGAAGAGGAAGAAAGCACGAAACAACCGTCGATTACATATGAGGTTTGGGGTCAAGATCTCAGGCCGCTTGACAAATCCGTATGCCGAAACATCGAATTGGGTGTTGGGTGATCAATCCGTATATTTGGGCATGGGTGTAAAGTAAAAGTGGCTTCACCAATCCGTATAACAAACCGCCTTTCTTGCGAAACATCGTTATGTCAGCAGTTGGAGAAGGAAGTGATCCCGTTGGAGAGGTGCTCCAGCGACTGCAGACGATGCCAAGCTGAATGGCGCCAAAGAAATATGCAGTTTGCAAATACACACAAGCGTGAGCGTAAGCAAGATGACAATAGTGACCGATGAATGTAATTCTAAACCTGGAACTGGTAGACACTGTTCTGAATTAAACAGCAGCGCGAAGCGCAGTAGGACTCCATGAACTGAAACTTCTCAAAGCAAGTACTTCAGGTCACAGCAGCACCCTGATTGAAGTAGGAATAACTGCAGAGGCAAAGGAAAGTGACTACTGTATACCAGCTCAGAAATGGAAGGACTATTATAGAACCTGCTTCCCGGAGAAAGAGTCCATGGCTTCATTGCAAGAAACTGCCATCAGGGAGAACGAGCTTACCATCTACACAGACGCTTCGAAGACAGAAGAGATCAGAGGAGCTGGCATCTTCTCCTCTCACTCCGTTTACCGAACTGGTGCAGCGTTTTTCAGGCAAAGGTCTATGCAATCTGGCAAATGACCAAATTAATCTACACCTTGGAGGAAACTCCAAGAAACATTTCAATTCTGGTCGACAGTCCGGCTGCCTTTAAAACTTTGTCATCAAACGCCATAAAAAGCAACCTAGTCCGTAGAACGGTAACAGCCTTGAAATCCAAATCCAAGAACACTCCATCACTCTCGTCTGGGTAGCGCCAGCATACCAGGCAACGAAGGAGCGGACAAGGGCGTAAGGAAAGGATCAGCCCAAGATACAATCGAGAACAGACATACAAAGAACTCTGCGGGACATCTGGACATCATGACAGAAGTATATCAGAAATCCAGAACTAGGGCGGAATGACAATGGGACCACACTTGGCTGTCACATCTCCCGATCACTCTGGCCCAAATATTCACCTAAAAGAACTTCCCAATTCCTACACTTTAGCGAGAACACGATTAGAACTATGATAGGAGTCATAACGGGGCACTGCACCATAGATCATAGGGCCATCAGATTGCACGCACCCCACCATGACTTCTGTCGTAGTTGTGGGAACGAGGAAGTAGCATCTAACACCTTCTTTGCGACTGTTCTGCACTTCTTAGGAAGCGTACCCAGCATCTGGAAAACCATTCTTTGAAGACCTGGGCAGTCTGCCACATCTGCCCTTGAAGGACACATATTACCGACTCGGTAGTACATGCGTATTACCTGACCGTCAGAACCCAACCAATCCCCCCTACTCCCCCTATTAGGCATCACATTGGGCCATAAAGGCCTCTGGGCGATCTCGGTCTCAGACGAGCGACCTATTTAACCCAACCAAACCTAACCCTAGTGACCGAGCTGAGTAACGCTGCAATGATACCCGTATTTTGGCAACATTGGGCGAGCTGTGTCAGAAGCTGTGGCCCGCATTCAGTATAGTTCACGTCAAACCTGCCGCTAAACCGGGGGTTGTGGCTGCGCTAACTGCATGCCGAATTTTGGTCGTATCGCCGGAGATTGCCTTGCGCCCGGGGTGGACCCGTACGAGCCAGAATGGCTACGTATAGCCGTAGATTCCTAATTGAAATGTATAGCCGTTGAGGCCTGCTCGGGCGCCACTGAATGATCTGGGAGAATTTTCCGAGATAAGAAATAACCATTTGGACTCGGTTTTAATGCGGTTGGTGGATGTTGTAATTTGACCCGAATGGATACGTATAGCCGTGCGTAGATCCCCGAATGGAAACGTATAGCCGTTGATCCCTGCTCGGGCGCCAATGAATGATCTGGGAGGTTTTTCCAAGATGAGAAATAACTATTTGGACGCGGTTTTAGTCCTCAGACTAGTGGTTGGTGGAGGTTGTAATTTGAACCCGAATGGATACGTATAGCCGTTGAGCCAGAATGGATACGTATCTCCCTAGGTCCCGAATGGATATGTATAGCCGAAGATCCCGAATGGATTCGTATAGCCGTAGATCCTTAATGGAAACGTATAGCCGTTGAGGCCTGCTCGGGCGCCACTGAATGATCTCATACGTACAGCCGTAGATCCGGAATGGATACGTATAGCCGTTGATCCCTGCTCGGGCGCCAATGAATGATCTGGGAGGTTTTTCAAGATGAGAAATAACTATTTGGACGCGGTTTTAATACTCAGACTAGTGGTTGGTGGAGGTTGTAATTTGAACCCGAAAGGATACGTATATCAGTGGATTCCAAATGGATACGTATAGCCCTAGATCCCAAATGGATACGTAAAGCCGTAAATCCCGAATAGATACGTATATCATGGGAACCCAAATGGTATACGAATGGTCGTAAATCCCGAATGGATACGTATAGCCGTTGATGCCTGCTCGGGCGCCAATGAATGATCTGTGAGGTTTTTTCAAGATGAGAAATAACTATTTGGACGCGGTTTTAATACTCAGACTAGTGGTTGGTGAATGTTGCAATTTGAACCCGAATGGATACGTTTAGCCGTAGATCCCTAATGGATACGTATAGCCGTTGAGCCAAAATGGATACGTATCTCCGTAGATCTCGAATATATACGTATAGACGAAGATCCCGAATGGATACGAATAGCCGTAAATCCCGAATGGATACTTATAGCCGATGATCCCTGCTCGGGCGCCAATGAATGATCCGGGAGTTTTTTCCAAGATGAGAACTCAGACTAGTGCTTGGTAGAGGTTGTAATTTGAAACCGAATGGATACGTTTAGCCGTAGATCCCTAATGGTTACGTAAAGCCGTTGAGCTAGAATGCGTGAGCAGAAGGATACGTATCTCCGTTGGTCCCTAATGGATACGTATAGCCGTTGAGCCAGAATGGATACGAATAGCCGTTGATCCCTGCTCGGGCGCCAATGAGGGATTTGGGAGGTTTTTTCCAAGATGAGAAATAACTATTTGGCTGCGATTTTAATACTCAGACTAGTGGTTAATGTGGTACATCCCAAATGGATAGCTATAACCGTTGAGACTTTAACGCCACGGCCGTCAGAAAAACCTCACTGACTTATCAAACAGCCCACGACTAACAAAATAATACCGAGCGAGGGGGGAGGAGAAAAAATCGCTGAAGAAGCAGCCGCTTCAGCTCTTTTGAAAGTGTAAGAAAGTTGTGCTTTAATTCACTCGACAAACTTTTGAACCGGAAGCGCTTATAATTATGCAACATTTTTGTGCTGTAGCCGCACAATACAAAAAACAGTTTCAAATGCCATTAACGGTTAACTAAATAGCAGTGCAAGAGAGTTGGCCAAGTTGCCGCACCTCGAGGACAGGGTGTTAATGGCAGCGGCAGCATCTCTGCCATGCCTCGCGCCCTTTTCATCTCTCGTGTTGCACTTTTAATTAGCGACACGGCGCAATGGTGGCTGCTTGGCATTTGCCCTAAATGCGCTTAAATGTGGCCTAAGAGCAAGAAGGAAGTTTATGGTACGCCAGGTGAAACACTTGTCGAGAGGTTGCCGGGAGAGTTAGGGTAAAGAAAGTGTACAGCAGGCTTTTGAACTGGGTTAAGGCTCTAATATATATATAACTGTGTTTAGATTTAAGCCAATTAGTTGGTCAGCAAAACAAAAGCCACCACCAACTGCTACTCATAGATTCGCTGTCATTGAATTGTGCGGTCAGCTGGCCAAGGCTGCTGCTGCTGCTGCTGCCAGCCAGTTGGAAGACTCGTCTAACTATTTTGCGGCTGTTTGCTTTGCTCCCAGACGCAACCTAAAAACCACAAAAACCCCAACAGCAGCAGCAGCAGCAACCCCGGCCCAAAGGCAGACATTGGTTGCCCCCGAGTTCATGGCTTTATTTATTTAGCGCATAAATTTGCTGCTCGCGAGATTCTTGTTATTTGTGTGCTCGACAACATTTGTTTGCATTTATTTGGTTTTTTGAGAACATGTCCCGCTCGCACACCATTGTCGTCTAGCCGTGCCTCCTCACACACTTAAACACACACACAAAGTTGAAGTTTCACCGAGTGCAAGAAACTTTCAGCAAAGGCTTCTCTAGTGCACGAAATTAAGGGTTTGAGTGGTACCCAACACTTAATTCAAGTTGATAACACTAGACAGCCAAAAAATTGGTTCAATTTCGTACGTCAGTTGCAGCTGCAAAATACCTGATAACAGGGTCACAATTTATATTGGGTTCTTTGTTAAGTCCAAGTGTTGTTTGGCTGACATTTTCTGTAGTCCGTCTAAGCCAGCGGTGGGCACGTCCTTGATTCCATTGCATTGAGATTTATTTTAAGGCAATTGACGTCACTCAAATGCATCAGAAATCAGGTCGCAATTGGCTCGCTTCGAAGTGTGTTACCACAACAAATGCAGTGTACGCGATCGAAACTCACTAATAAGGGTTGTTTATTAGTGTTGTGGTTGTGGGACTCCTCCCAAACTCAAATTATTGCCCACCACTGGGCTTAGCCTAATCCTTTTATGAACAAGGCAGCAGTGGCTCAGCAGCATTAGTAAACTTACAATGCCATAAGGCATAAGATAAGCAAACAATTTTTAATGAGTCATAGTTCATCACAGTTTGAAGACTCACTTACTCAGAAAAAGAGAACGAATAGCTGAATACGAACGGATTTCAAGAAATTCGCAGACTAAATCGAGCCAAATTCGTTATCAATTGAAAATTGTTTAAGGGTTGTTGCCGTTTTCCCTTAAGCGCTTTTTTCCTACGCGTTTCGGCAATATTTTGCTTTCTTTCAGGATTTTTGTCTTAGGATAAGAGTTGAAGATAGGTAACTGACTGAGTTAAGCGATCAAAATAAGTATAAGGGATCAAAAGTTTATTCCCGGATTAAGAAATTCGCTTTTGGATCAAGTATTTTCATTCTTACCGTACTTTTGACATCAAACAGTCTTGATGCAAGTACGAAGTTCTTTGTTTTTCCCTTGAGTTCTCTGAAAATATTTTTCTTATCCACCCTAAAATTTAGAATCAAGTTCAAAAACTGAAGAATTAATACGTTTATAAGAAACTAGCTGAACCCGCCGCGAATTTGTCCGCGTCCAAGATTTTAGGAAATTGTGTTGTTTTATCTTGTAGACAGTTTCGAGTTCCCCTTCATCCCGTCCTGAAGGACCAAACCAAATTTTCTAGGCGCTCGAAAATTCCGGAATTATATGTTAGTCCCTGCCAGTCAAGTGGATGCTTAAAACATACCCTTCCTGCACGACCATGTAGTGAATTTCGGTTCTAGCGATGTGAAGATCAGCTCACTTTAATTATAATTCAATTCAAATTGGCTTTCCCTCTTCACCCGCTCACCATTTTTGCCCCACGCCTTTCCATCTTACACCGCTCTTCACTCTTTCCCCTCGCCCTCTTATTATAACACATCTGTCTCAGAGAGAAAGATGAATATGGCATATTTGTGTGAGTGGGGGACGATCCCTCTCATGCTCACTCTCTCAGCTTATCATATTATGTGTTCTATACAAACTTTTCTTTGGCTGTTTGACCCATTAAGCGAACAAATTTTCAATTTTTTCTTAGTGCGCGCCCAAATTTAATTGTAAAATATGCAGTTTGTTGATAATCAGTGCGGCAACAATTTGTTATGTTGTCATTTTATTTAGGTGAAAATTCGACATGTTTTTATAAATTTGTTCGTAGACGAGGCGTCGGTTGTTTGGGGGGCCCGGTTGCTGTCTGGGAAGGGAAAGTGTCGACGTAGATAAGAATATATAGACCTCCGAGTAAACATGGAACTCGCTACGCTCTAACTATGAAGGAAGCTCAAGCAACTAACCAGCCTTCGACATATAGATAAATTTTAAAAAATTTTCCGAGGTTTCTTTGATATTTTTATCCATATCTCGAGTTCGAAACTTTAGATGGAGTCAACTTAGATTTAAATAGAAAGCTTTGAAACCTCCAACCCTTTCACTTTATATTCCAAACAGTTTGGGATTTAGAAGCAAACATTTGCTTTGGCTGGCTTAAGGTCAGTGGTTAATTATAATTCAATGTTCAATGTTATGTTATAATTCAATGTTATCAATACAAATGTTATGTCCGCACAATCGCTCTTTCGAGGATAAGCATTTCCTCTCATCAGCGGGCTATGTTTGCTGTTCACCTTTCAAACAACCTAACAGTTAGCTATTTAAGTACTTCAGTCAGCGAATAAAGACATGGGAATTCCCATGTGTTAAATTCGGAGCCTGAAATTCTGCTATGGCTTTTGAAGGTGTTTTTTCTGCTTACCAATTTGCTGTAAGCAAAGGAATATTTTCAAAATTTTTCATAAACATTTTGAGAAGAATATTTTCTTACGGTTTCTACACAGCAAAACTATTTTGTTTTAATATTTTTGCTAATGAGCCGATTCGAAAATAATATTGTAAAAAGACTTCAATTTGTGCCTGGTACGACTCCAGAATACAATTCTTACTCCCGAGAGAATCTCACAATAATAAAAAAAAATTCATTTCTCAAAAACGAATCTATTCAAAATCGTTTGAATTTGATTTTCGTGCTCGGGCGTCAAAACTTTTAGGCTTTTATTTATGCTACATTTACACTACACTGAGTTTGCTATCGATATTTTCATCAACGCAATAACCCAGAATAGGTGTTTATACTGGCACATAGTTAAGTAATTGCATTAAGAGTTAAGGAAACAGCTGAGATTTGTTTTCGTTGAGCGGATGGCAGAAATTTAATAAAATCAAAATAAAAGTAAATACAATCAGCTTATTTGTGATGCCGTTATGCTGCAATGATGAATATGACATGGATGTCTGAAGCAACGACGCCTTTAATGCTTTTGGACACTTGTAGAAGACGTGTTGATTGGTTCCAAGTTAATTGTTTACTAACCCCCCCATATTATTTTTCTTATTATCCTGTGAACACTTTGAGCAGGCGCTGCAGTCTGGAGCAATTCACCATTCAGCAGTTGGTATTTCATTCCATTCACATTGTCTGTCCTCGGTTGTCTCGTCTGTCTCCTTTCCTGTCCATTTACTACTATCTGCTCGTCGTCCAATCTCTTTATACAGTGTAACCATCGTCTCTGCCTTAAAATACCTTAACGCTAAAACATGGATATATCTGTCTTGACGGTCATGACGGACTGACTGACATATTATCAACCCAAAGCCAAAACTGCTTATCCTAGAGATAAGCATAAGTCTCCGTTTAGTTATGCAGCCGCGCACTAAGAAAGAAAATTTTAAAAATTTGACGGCGAAGTGGGTGAATGGGGCACATAAATGAGCTATGGCGCTCAGGCTATATTGGGGACTAAGCTGTTTTGCTAAGAGCACGAGGGAGAGTGAGCATGGTAGTGAACGACCCACACTCACACAAATTAAGTATGAGTGTAATACAAAAATGTCCTCTATTGTCTCTCTGAGACAGATGACAGCTGCTATGAGAGACATGTGTTAGAAAGGAATGTGGGGGAGGGGATGGGGAAAAGGGGGAAGAGACAAATTGAATTTAATTAGAGCTGAAGTGTGGCTGCCATTTGATTTGGTCTTTAGTTTATCTCGAAGTCTCTACCAAAATTAATGTTGTCTCTTTAATTTTTGAGAAAGACTTAGGAATCTATGGGCAAGCAGTGCTGATGCATTCCGGAATTTTCAAGCGCCTAGAAAATTTGGTTGTGTACAGGACACTGCATTTACCATGCAAAATTTTGATATATTTTTACCATCTGTGAACTCGAAACTGTCTACAAGATAAGACAACACAATTTCTACAATTTCTTAAAGTCTTGGACTCTGACAAAGTCGCGGCTGGTCTAGTTTCTTATTTATTAAGAAACAAAGTTTTCATAGTATAAAATCAAAGTTTTCTAAAGAAACCTCGAATTGAAATGCATCCTAAGTCATGTGGGAAAATATTTTGAATGCCTTGGAATGTTACAAATTGAAAATGATGCAATTTTGTATAAGTAAATAAATGTTGTTATGGATAGCGACCTATGTTTTTGATTTGGGATTTTTTAGCTGGCTCGAGGTCAATGTTTTTAAAACGTTTAATTAAAAACAAACAAACACACACGAGTTTTTGATTTTCCAATATATTTCAAACCGCAGCGGGAATCATGTTCAGGGAAAATAAGCACGTAAAAAACATTGACCTCGAGCCAGCTAAAAAATCCCAAATAAGTAACCTTTTCGGAAATAATTAGTTCTGAAGCTTGCCAAATTGAAAAACATTTAGCGACATGGGAAAGATATGTTACCAGAGACGATCTTGCATTTCTTATCAAAAACTCTACCTGCTAGTCTAGTGTAATTAACCAGAACCGCACTTCGTTTCTTCTTCGCTCAGGAAACTTCCTGCTGCTGCACTTTGCTGCGAGTCGACATTGTGCCGTCTTTTGTTTTTATTGTTGTCGCCGGTTTACATGCAAAGTTCATTAGGTTTTTGGCCTACGCTGAATGCGATTGCGGCGGGCAAATTTCGAGAAAACTCGCTGTTAACGAACCCGAAAAGTGCAAGGCACAAAACAATGCGAAACTCACATTCAAAGCGCATTTACAGACCAAACTGCAAAAAGGTGAAAGAGAGAGGGAGAGAGAGCAAGGACATTTTTAGCCCTCGTGTGCTGTGCTTCTTAAGCGGCAATTAGCGTTTACAATGAAACGGGACGAGGAGTACCCCCCAACCCACTTTCACTTGGCAAATTAGCTGAATGGCAGCATTCGTGGGAAGCCAAAAGAGATTTTTAAATTTAATTGGCATTCGGACAATAGAAATTTCAATTGCAAGCTAGGAAAAAAAAAAACTAGAAGAAAATATGGCAACCTCGACAAGGAATTTTTAATTTTCAGTTCATTACAAAATGCCAAACGAGAGGTTAAAACCTCTCTTTCCAAGCCCCCTCTCCCCAAACGAGAACAACAATTAATAATGAATTGTATTGCGAATTGTGTAGAACCGCAGGACGAGCACAGCACAGGGAAAGTTTAGTCCAGTTTACGCATTCATTTCCCCACTTGAAAGCAGGACCCGTCCGTCCGACTAGGATGAATGGTCTGTACACAACCAAAAAAAAAAAAGAAGGAAAACCTTAAAACGTTTAGAAAAAATTGCTGTTTCAACAAATTTACAACGGAAGTGGAAAGTGCTTTCTCTTTTGTGTGTAAGCGTTTCAGGTGTCCCCAGCAGCAGCAGCAGCACCCTGTTTTGCCAATTGTGTGTGTGAGTGTGTGTCTGTGAGTGCGGCTGCGGTGCGTGATGAATGCGCACAGCCATCGATTTGCACTCAACTCCATTTTGCACTTTCACATTTCATGGGGAACATAATTTCGAAGGCAACCACCCCCAACCCCCACCCCTTAGTCGGCTAAACCCGTCAGCACGGATTTCATTTTGTTTTGTGATGTGTTTGCGGTGGACAATGAAAAATCACCCAAACGTAGCCACCGGTCCCAGTGAATCCGGATAACGGCCAGCCGGAAGTATTTCGCACTTGACTTTTTTCTCTTTCGCTCTTATGTGTGTGTGTGAGATACCCTTTAAAGTGATTTGGAGAGGAGACTAAAGAGTAGTTGAAACTAGTTAAACAGTTGGGAATTATAATACTCGAACTTTAAAGCCAACTCAACTTTGGTAATCCAAAATATATAACGAAAATTCTCACGGAAATATGTCTTATCTGTCAAAATTGCATAAAGAGGGCCTGGAAGAAGGCCCAGATCGTAATGATTTACAAGACCCGGAAGAGTTGAATCATACCGGCCACACAGTTTGGTTACGTTCATGTTCAGTGGAGCTCATTTCGCCCTTTCAATTTGGGTTAAGAACAGCAATGGCCTCGCCTAGCCCGCAGGGGCCGAACACATTTCTCTATTCACACTGACACGAGCCGAACGCTTACCGCGGCTTGTGCCAAGAGAGCCAAACGCTTTTCAGTCGCTGGCCAGCGGTCGATGAAGTAGGTCAAAGCTGGTTTGCGTCGCACTCTCCCTTTTTGGCCTTGCTCTTGCTGACAAATCCTGGTTAAAAGGTCACCCGAACAGTTAATGCAATTGTACCCTGTAGAAGACGACGTCGTGACGGTATTCGTCAAAGTGAAGCTAGCGTTCGCTTGTGTGCCACGAAGGAAGCTCTCTATCTCCTATCACCAGAACTCTCCTTTTGTTCTGAAGCTTCGGCTTGCGCCCGGCTTGTATATGTGTAAATAGCGAGATGCCTTCGCCTCCCGGGGGACACTAGAGACCATCGCTGCTTTACACACTTTCAACCAAGGACCTGCTCACTGGAGGCCACATTCCCAGGAACCCCGCATGGTCTATTTCTTGCCACTTTCGCCGAGGACACAGTTATTTTGGCCAGACATCGTGGTGTCTACAGAGCCTAGACATTCCACAGCAGTACATCTACGAATTCTGCAAAAGGGCAAAGCGCTGGAATATGGGTATCAATCAAGCAAAGTGTGTCGATATCACCTACACGTTAAGAAGAGACGTCTGTCTCGGAGTTTATAATGAAGATCAACTTCTAGCCTATCATCAAGTACCAGGCGCCTGATTTTTGGCCAGCTTGCAAAGTTGCTTTAAAGCAGGGGTCGTCGCGTCACTATCTACTGTGTATACAAAACTGCAAAGCGGCAGCAACGTCGAAACCACCGAGGTATAGGCTCGTGGCTGCGCTGATTCGCAAAACAATAACTTCGAGCAAAATGAATTTCTTGTCAAAATGTGATTGTGTTTCTTGCCGGCCCCTGCTCTAGAGAAGAGCTACTCAATTGGAGTAGCTACTAAACATGTAAACAAGGCAATCAATGCAACCGCAAGAATATATGGACAGCAAGAATTTCGTATTGTAACTAAAATAGCGCTCAGATACATGTGCACGAGAAGGCTGGAGAAGAAACTAAATGCACCTATGATAGGCGACGTTATTAACAAACAATCAGCGGACTACCTGGAGAGACTCAAGGAACACCCAAATCGGTTATCGAGTCGAAACCTGTGCAGGGCCAGCAGAAGACTTATAAGAATCTTCCCTTGCCATGAATTTTCCAAAACGACATGAAGATGATTTTGTACACTTCTCTTGTCCGTCCGATTCTGGAGCTCGTATCATGTGTCATCAAGATAGAATTGAATCTGTGCAAAAGCAGTTTTCATTGTTTGCTCTTCGTGGCTTAAACTGGAATCTAGGGTCCGTTTGCCATCGTACTCTAGTAGACTTCTTTTGATTAACTTTCCCTTCCTTTATTAACCGTAGAGTTATGCTTGGAGTAATCTTTATACATAGACTGATTAATGGTGAAATCGACTCATCGGAGTTGGTTGACCAAATTAAACTCAACTTTCCTATTAGACCGACTCACTGAATCGTTGTTTCGTGTCCTCTGTGCTGATTACAACAAACTCTACAGAGTGATCAACTCAGAAGCTTCTCTTCCGATTTAAAGACTACTATTTTAACTTATTAAGGCCGTAGTTAACATACATTATGTTATATTTTTCCCTCGCAGTGTCGCGTCACATGTTATTGGCTGTGCTGTT
>JAEIFU010003696.1:0-25143 GCA_018904235.1 Lordiphosa stackelbergi | reverse complement strand
TCTTCATTCGCTGCGAGTTTGTCGCGCGCCCGGAAAGCACGCATCAAACGATATTTTTTTGCTGCTCCCCAAACACACATTTTTGTGTGGTTAATACAAAAAAAAAAAAAAATTTTTTTTTTACGTTTTTGTGGTGATTTTTTTTTTTTTTTGAAATGTTTTAGTAGCTAAATGCTACAGATTGTATACAAAAATCGTGGGTGGCTGCCTCCCCCCTCCTCCCTATAGAGCGCTCTCTCTTTCTCTCTCTGTCTCTAGTAGAGTGCATTTTGTTTGTGCGTGTGTGCGTGTGTGCGTAAAGCAATTGACAAGTGTGACCGACAACAACAACAACAACAAATCTAATTTAAAGCCCTTAAAAGCAGATTTAATTTTTTTCCATTTTTTTTGATCAATTTTCTAGCTAAAAATACAACAACAACAACATAAATAAAATTGTGCTGCATCTTGAATCAAATTACATTAAGCCCTCCCCCCCCCCCCGCCCCCCTCTCAACTTATAACAAAGTGCTAAAATAACAACAACAACAACAGCAAGCAGAAGAAGCAGTTAGATCTAAAGCTCAACCAGAGAAGTTTGCATATGCTATTATCTGTGTGCGTGTGCGTATGTGTGTGTGTGTGAGTGTGTGTCATAACATAACGGTGAAACAACGTTAATTATTACTTTGAGCCGAGCATGGATTTCGCCTCCATCTTTAACCATACAAAACCAGGCAAAGGATCAACCAACGCAACCACAACAACAAAATCAAGATTAACTGCAGCAGCATCCACTTCAGGGGCCACCACCACCACCACCACCACCACCACCACCACCACCACCGTCAAGCAGCAAAAGCTGGACTTAAACAACTAAATGCACGCCAGTCGGCCACTAAAATGCCACCGCTGCAAGGACGTTGTCAACAATTGATGTAAGTTGCCCCCCCCCCCCACTTTTTTAAAATTTTATTATAAGTTGCAGCTGGAATGTTGTCCTTTTGAATTTTGAATGTATAAAAGGACTTGTTTTCGGGAAAATAAAATGTTTGACAAATCCGATCTTTGATACCAAATCATAAGCTTTGACTTGAAACCCTTCAGAACCCACTGAACAAAAAGGCTTTTAGAATCACAGAAAAGAAAGTAAGAATCATGGGATTTTGGCATATATTTCATTGCCTACTTTGGGGCAAGGTATACTAAACAAGGTAGGCTCACCCTCTCTCTCTACAACACGTTATCTTTGACGTCAAAGAGAGCAAGAGCAGAGAGAGTAATATATTTCAATACAAAGCCTACTAAGCTACTAAGTAAAACACCAAAATTTTGTTCGCGGAGATGCTTCGCTTACAACAGTTGCTTACAGACTGAAATTTAACAAGTTGTCAAGAGAGCGAGAGAGTGAGTAGGCCTACCTTGTTTAGTATACCTTGCTTTGGGGTTCCACTTGTCACTTGTCCGAGCTGTCATAGAATACACCTCCTGAATACACCAAGTATTAAATATCTATTGATTAAATTTATAGTTTTAAAGGAAAGCCAAGCCCAGCTTCTCTCAATCTCTTGGCACAAGAGAAGGCACTACATACAGCTTAACGCCGAATCCGAACGGCAAAGTTTGAGATAAACTAGAATTGTTCTGGGTGGTATGTGAATGGGATTTGGGTAGGATCTAGGCGGGATCTAAGTGGGATCTGGGTAGGATCTGAATGGGAGCAAGGTTGGATCTGGGTGGTATCTGAGTAGGATCTGGATGGGATGTGAATAGGATCTGGGTATGAATTTTGTGGGATCTAGGTGGGTTCTGGAAGGGTGCTGGGTAGTTAAAATCATCATTCATATGGATAGCACAAAAACAAGGAAAAATGAAAGAACACTGCCGCAAGTGATCTTGTTGCTATTGATTTCTTCTTTCAAAGAGTGCCCTTGCTGATTTATATACCATTGAAAAGCTTGTGATATTAAAATAATAAACTAAACATCAGTCAAGCCCTCTTCCATTAGTTTGTAAAAATAATGACAGAAATCAAAATGGAGCACCTAAAAACCTATAAAACGATACCCCATTTTATTTTTTTTACAATTTTCCTCCCTCCACCCCCTTAAAGTCAAGCCCCGTTCCATCCGATTGTTAAAATAATGCCAGAAATGAAATCAGAGCAAACCTATAAAACGATACGCCATATGATTTTTTTACAATTTTACCCGTCCACCCTTTAAAGTCCAGCCCCTTTCTCCCAATCAAAAAATAATGCCACAATGAAATCAGAGCACCTTAAACCTATAAAACGATACCCCATATGATTTTTTTTAAAAATAATTTTACCCCCTTTCAGCCACCATAGCCTGATTTATGGTTACCTTTCAAAAAAATAATGCCAGCAATGAAATCGGAGCATCCAAAGAAACACATATAAAAGAAGCCCAATTTTGATTTTTTTTATACCCCCACTCCCAACCCCCTAAAAAACCGCCCCCTTTCATCCGTTTGGAAAATTCGAGAAAAATCTAATCGGAGCACCTAAAAAACCACTGAGCACTTCTCCCCCTTCATAAGTAAGCCCCTTTTTTTAAATTTAATTAGAGCACCCAAACACCTATAAAAACGATACTTAATTTGATTCATTATATATATTTAATTTTTTAAAAACTACAATATCGCCCAGATAGAAGGAATATTTCCGAAATAAAAAATATATATTCTTGATCAGCATCAACAGCCGAGTCGATTTAGCCTTGTCCGTCCGTCCGTCCGTCCGTCTGTCTGTCTGTATGAACACCTAGATCTCAGAGATGGTAAGAGATAGCGGTTTAAAGTATGGGGCAAATGCTTCTTTTATCTGCGCAGATCAAGTTTGTTTCAAATTTGGCTATTGAGGCCCGCCCCCGCAATTTGGAAAAAGTTATATCTCCTACAGTTTTAAAGATAGAGGATTCGCACTTTTATAGATAGTTAGTTGTTAGCAAAATGAATCGATTTGCCGAAAGAATGACAAAGATCGGATGAACGGTTCTCCAGTTATAAGCAAAAAGTGAACCAAGCCCTCCCCGCTACCACCCTAAAAATGTTGCATACTTTTTGGATGGTCACTAAGAAACGCGGGAACACTGTTAAATATGTTTTTTCATGAGTAACGGTATATCGAAGTCGGTTAGAGCCGACTTTAACTTACGCTCTCGTTGATTAAGTACTTCTTACCCCTTTCCCCCAACCGCAAAATGAAATCAGAGCAACCGAAAAACCACCAAGTACCGGGTTTGACACGTCTAAAGGCAAAAACAATGTTATTATTTTATATCGGTCAGTTTTTGATTCAGACTAGGGTTGTCGATATGGCTCAAAATATCAATATCGATAATATTAAAAATCCAAATTTTCAATATCGATATTGGATATATCGCCTTCGAAAAACATCGATATATCGATATTATCGTTATATTCTAAAACTTAAGAAAACTGAAAAGCTAGTAATTTATAGGAAAAAAAAAAAAGAACCCTTAAATGGATATTCAAATATCCACATTAAGATCCATTTTTTAATATATCCCTTTCACATTTTTCAGTTCCTTTGGATAAAGAATAAAGATCAATGAAATATTTTATTTCTGATATATCCTTTTTTAAGCGACGAGAATATCATATCACGAGAAGGCATCCACTAAAAATTCAATTTGTGTTCTAATTAAATAAGGTACTCTTTATTCCCACATAAAAACTGAAAAAATGATGTGTTAAAATTATCTTTCATTTCATAGTTAATAGTCCTGTTCACCTTTCATCTAAAATATGGAAAGCACGATATATTTCTCCAAAATTCCAGATATGATTTCTACAGGAAACTTCATGTAATTTTGAATTTCATCACGTATATATTCTTTATAAGATTTCTAATTCTTGTATGATGAATCCAAAAACCAATGTGCATAACTACTCTCAGAACCGTTTCTTAAGCCTAGTACGGAGGGCGTTCGAATTTTCCCTCAAGAAATTTGCCTAATATTCCTTTTTGTAGAATGTAAAAGGCAGTGTGACCAGGTAAACTTAAAAAAATAACGAAAACGGAAAATAAATAAATAGGCCAGCTGATTTGTATTATGACTTAACTGAAAGATTTAAATAAAATGAGGCACAATGCACAACATGGAGGAAGTTGCAATTGCAGTTGCAAGAGTGTGAGCAAGCCTATAGAATTGGATTCGCCTGTTACCAAGAATATAATGGTCTGCACGGGGCCAGATAAGTCCAATTAAATTGTTCCATTTCCCTTTTGAACATCATTCAGGGAGATTGGAGAAGGATCCCATTTAGGTGCACATATCGCTCTGCAACGCAAGATGGCTCGATTCATGCCTTGTGGCGTGCCCAGAAACAACATGACAAGTTGCTCAAGAGTGGCGCAAGACTTCATCCTGATTGTCTGGTACAGGAGAATGATGAAGTGATCATATGCAATTCTTTTCTCAACTGGACACCAACTGCTTCACAAGCCGCTTTTGTAAATGCGGTGTCCAGTTGCTTGCCATCTGTGATGTCCCACAAACAGGCATTGTTTTTCACTGCATCAATTAATACATTTTTGTCGCCATAACTAAAATTTTGCAGATGATTTATTTACTTTTGCCTTGCCTTATTTCTGGGAGAAATATCAGCTGTTCGATACAGTCCACACGGTTCGTCGATATGGCAACTCTCAAAATTCCTTGTGTGCATTGCTTGGCTTTCTGCGTACCCAACATCAGAATGAGGCAAGGAAAAATTCCTTAAGCAATTTTTTTATATGGAGTTTGACAGCTGAAGGAAAATTCGAACGCCCTCCGTACTAGGCATTAACTGATTTTTGGGTCACTTTTTTTAATGGATTTCATTATTAATAACACAGGGCCACAAAATTCAAACTAGGGGCATTAGGTAACAACTCCTCATACTCAGATTTTCTTGGCACTGTACTTATTTGTGGCGTTTGAGTAAGTGTGCGCGCGCGTATGTGTGTGTGCATGTGTGTTTCAATTCTAGAGGGTATTTTGAAGTCCTAAGAACAACAATGACCGTTTAGGTAAAAACAGCTTCACCAAAATTACGGAATTAATCCAAACCAGCGGAAGAACAGAACATATCATTTAAATACTTCAGTTCAAGGTATCTTAGCGTATCGCGGTTCGCATCAAAGAATTTTTGAAAAATAACGAATTTTATTCATGGGATTTATTTCAGAATTTTATAGACGCTCTTGATACCCAAGTAGTCAATGTTGTTCTGAGGCAATTGCTTGCACAAAGATACCCAAAGCCCACAAACTAAGGCTTTAATGGTGAATCTAAAAACACAGTTCGATCTGTTTTGATTTCTAGTTAATGACCTATACGGACTTGATAATGGGTGTTGTGCTGCGGTTTGTCGATGCATGTTACCCATCTCTTAAGGACACATTTTATTGGTCAAAATCTCAATATACTTAAAATCTTTTAAAATTCTATCGTGTGGTTTTCCATTTCTCTAAGGCCGAGATACTAGACATGGGAATTTGGTTTTTCATCTTTGGTGAATTTTTTAAAATTTTAGCTTTCATTTTTTTAACCAACAACAGATGTGGTAGCTAATAAGATGAAGAGACATCAACTTCTTTATTTTGAAAATCTTTGTTATTTATCTGGCGTCGTTTCTAATATTCAATAAGTGAGTTTAGCTGGCTCTAGGTCCGAAAAAATTTGCGTTTTTGTTCACAACTGTAAACAACCGATACATTATACACCAAAAAGAGCTAGATGCTCCATTACATCGTCCTCCCGAATGAATCTTCACTAGCCTTCCGCTAAAGAAAACATAATTTCATTTGCCTCTTCTTGAAAATCATTAAACGCCATGTTAAAGCTCTCGTTGTGTTTAGTATGTGCCAATTGGGCAACGTCCACAGCATAAACACTTAAAAAGTTAAGCTTATTCACCCACTTTGCGGTCAAATTTTTGAAATTTTGTTATTTAGTGCGCGCCAAAGCGGTTTTGAGTTTAAGTTTTAAACCCAATCCCTTAAATTTTTCGTCCTCTTCCCTGTAAATTGTACCTACCTCAATTCGTCACACTTAAGAACAAAATGCTGGCAATTAGTTTTGTATTTAGCAAAGTTTTTTTTTTCTTCCTTTTTTTTCAATTTTTATCAAGACACGACGACTCTGGGTTAAGTTTTTGTTTTGAAGGGCAGTGACGTGAGGCGCTGCTGGTGGGGTGGTGGGGGAGGTTTAGGGGGGGCGAGCACATGTCAAGCCCGGTTCGTTGGCCTGGCCGAGATATCGGGACCGGGTTCGCCGCTCTCTGTTTATGAATGAAACGCAACGAGGAAGCGCGCGCAAAAATTAAACAACAACAACAACAGCGCATGAAGAGCAAAAACGGGAAGAGCGAAACGTCAAAGAGAAATGCGAAAAGCCATTGCTCTCTCTATATCTCTCTCTCTCTCTCCCTCAAACGAATGTTACTTGCTGTGGCTCTGGCTCTTTGCTGGCTATGGACTTGAGTTCATCGACCTTTGCTATTGAAATTTTTGGGTAACGATACAAACACACACAAACACACACACACACACAGATGCTCCGAGCTTATTTACACATTGATAAACAAACGTTGGACGACGTCGACGTCTCTCGATGACTATTCGATGTTAAATAATTTCCTCATTACGACTTTCCCAATGCGCCCGCATTTGGAGTGAAAAATACACGTATCTTCCATTTATGTTTATACCCTTGGGCAAAGGGTATTATAATTTTGCCAGAAGTTTGCAACGCATAGAAATATTCATTTTCGGAACTTCTATAAACTATATGGATATTCTTGATCAGACGAGCTGGAGTCGATTGAGCTGGTCCGTCCGTCTGTCTGTCCCGTCTGTCCGTCTGTCTGTCCGTCTGGCTGTTTGTTTCTACGCAAACTAGAATCTCAGTTTTAAAGTAACGCGCCAGAATGCACAGAGACACTGCACATTGTAAATATGTCGGAACCGACGGGAGACTATATTTATAGCCTTGCCATAGAACTATCGGTCGAAAAGTGGATGTCTCTCGATTAATATTATACGCTTTTACATAATTTTTTGCTCATGAGACTTCTGCCATAGGAAACAATCGGTCCCGAAAAGGTGGGTTTTTTTAAACTCTGGTGTAGAAAACATTTGCAAGTATAAAAACTTCGGCAAAGACGAAGTTAGCTTGGCCTTCTCGTTTAAATAAATGAATTCCAGTAACTCGGGCTTACATGTACGCTGGGAATCACAACGAAATCTGAACTGAACACGTATATCAAAAATAGTTCATAAAACTTAAAGCCAGAACCGCCAAGATTATGTTAAACTTTTTAAAATCAAAACTGAGAACCACTTCTTCCAACTTCTGACAAAATAGCAGCCGTGGGAGAGGTGTAGCTTCTAGAGCTGGAGAAACATCGATGAATAACATGCATCGATGTTTTTATCTAAGCTGCAGACATCGATGATTTGTTTCCACCATCGATATTTTTGCAACCCTACAAAACAAGAAACCGAATTTGGTTACTAAAATTTATCTGGCGTCCATAGGAAAGGTAATGTGACCAATTTGCGTTTCTGTCAATAGGCAATATGCAACTATCCAAAACGAGAGATAAGTTAAAGTCGGCTCTAATCGATATCCGTTACTCATGTAAAAACATGTTTAACAGTGTTCCGCGTACCTTAGTGACCATCCAAAAAGTATGCAACATTTTTTTGGGGTGGTAGCGGGGAGGGCTGGGTTCACTTTTTTGCTTATAACTTGAGAACCACATCCGATCTTTATCATTCCTTCGGCAAATCGATTCATTTTGCTAATTACTAACTATCGTGAAGGTTTAGATAACTACAAAAAATGTGATTGGACCAAACCCTATTATGTATGAATATCCATTTACAAGCTATTACAAGCTAAAACTCACAAATTTTTCATGATTTGAACACACACTCCCTCTTTTAGTTCAAGAAGTCTTTCGACTTCCCTGCCTTAACGACGTGATTTCCAATGTTATCGAATTGTGAATAACTATAACAGTCCAAACTACAAATAACTTTTATAGCATTATTCGAGAAGTCGCCTCCCGGTGGAATAGTTTATATTTAAAATTAAAGCAAATTTTTCTTCTGTCTGACCATTTATCCACAATTTTACTCCAAACTCTAAGCAACTCCAAAAGCCCCCAAATAGAAACTTTACAAGAAATGTCAGAAATCCTTACCTCTTAGAAAAGGTGCCACTTTGAAAATTTCTGGGAGAAAATATGCCACTATTGCACTAATTATCCCACTAATATGCGAGATGCAGCGAAACACAAAAAGTGGGAAGTGGACTTAAGTCTGTACAAGCTGTCTAAGCCCACTAAAAAAATTGGCTAAAAAATATTTATGTATTCTGGCAACATTCACAGCTTCTGAAAGGACATTCAGTAAAGCTGGACACACCATGTCGGACCTTAAAGCCAAAGAATGGGGAGGGTTTAATATTCCTTTATAAAAATTTTAATAATTTTAAAAATACTTAAAAAGAAATATTTGATCTAGAACCCTAGAAGGGACATTGGTCTTATAATTTATCAAATTTATATTTATTATATATATGGGCATTTCCAAAAAAAGGTCCACCTGGGCCAAAAAAATTAAAGTGGTTAAAAACACTATATTTGATCGAATTTTCATAGGGAAAAAATCAAATTAAACTAATGTAAGCAAATCTTACATTTACTAATAACCCAATTGGATATATTCGGTTTCACGGCCGTGCTAGCGCGATTTTTCTCATTTTGACATTAAATTTGCTTAATTTTTTGGAAAAAAGTGACTATAGATTACATGTACTTTCGCTATCTAAAATCTTTCTGATGGTACAAAGGGCTATACAAGAATGCATAAGAAACCATGAGAAACTATGCCAATGCAATTAACTGTAAGTTTTTGCTTCGCATTATAGCAGAAACCACATAAATATGATGATGGAAAAAATGTCACGTTCGACATGTCACGTATCGACAGAGATAAAAATTTTATTACAAAAAATGTTCTCAAGATTTTTAAATCAAATAATATACATTTCAAAGCACTATTCATTCATAAGATATTAAGATTATTTGGGCTTAGTTATTGTGTTAGGTTTCGCTAAGCTTTGTCTTTATATAGCTACTCGCGAAAACCACTTCTGTTTTTGTCACGTTCGAATAGCTTCCAATTTTGTCATTATTTTGGAAACCGAATTTCACTTGATATACACTTTAACACTAATTAAAGTGCTTGCTAAGAGCTATATTATACAGTAAAAAACGAATTAAAAATTCGATTTAATTTGACTATTTTTCATTTTCAATTTGTACGACGGTCACGGTTCGACAGAATGGAAATGCCCATATTCTCTATTTATTTTAAATTTAATCTCAAGCAAGAAAGTGCTTTACTAAGCTACATCACCAGACTCTTAAAATTTTAAATAAACATCGATGTTTCATCGATGTTTTACTGCCAAAAATCGAAAACATCGATGTACGTAGACATCGATGTTTCTCCAGCTCTACTAGCTTCTCAACGCAACGCGAAATCGCACAGAAAACAAAAACCAAATATTTTTAAAACCTTAAAATTAAACACATAGTGTGAAAGAACCACCACAAAAACACTTTTTTTTTTTAACCATAGGAGGGTTTATTTTTTTATCAATCTTTTTGTTTCAAACACACGAACACAACCCAAACCAAATAAAAACCCTTTATTTGGTTATTCAAAATGTGGTGGGTTGTTATTACCACATCGTTGGTAACATCTATTATTATTTTATATCTCATCATTTTATTAATAAGCAAATGTTACTGTGTATAAATACTTTTGTTTTTAAGTCCATCTACCTTGCTGTTTGCTCGGTCGGGGGGTATGTATTTATTATAGTTTCCATAGGAACGATTGGTAAAGTTAAAAAAATTTTTTTAGAAAAAATTTTTTTTTTTAAACCCATCGCACACAACTCTCACCATATAAATATTTTTACAATTTACCAAAATAATAATATGGTTATTAAAAAAACCAAAAATTTTTTGGTTTAACCACTATCATAAAAATTGTATATGTTAAAAAGTTTTAGTATTTAATAATTTTTTTTTTTAATCATATCCTCTCACAAAGTGTTACCAAACCAATTGATTATATTACCCCTAAAATATATTATTGTTAACCAAATTGGATTACTTATACCTATTACCTACAGTGGGATGAGTGGTTGGGAAAATAATTCTAGTGATAATAATATTTTTTTTTTATTTATTGGTGGTTTTTACCATTCAATTATTAATAATATTTTTTTCATCACAATTTTTGAGAGTTTGATCAAATTTTTCGATGAATATATCGTATAGCTTCGTGTATAGTTTCTCTTATTTTTATATTGCATTAATCTTTCGATTAAGTAACGCCCAAAAGTTTACCTTTGGATTCAAGTCCGTGGAGCACGCGGGTTACTCAAAAATCCGAACATTAGTGCCTTGAGTTGCGTGCATTATTGCGTTGTTCTTTTAGAAAATGTCCTTTAACGCCTTCTACCGCGAAATGAAGGCCATAAATTCATTTGCAAAATGTCCACGTACTATCTGGAGTTCATATGAGTGCTTGGAAATGCTAGCTCCAAGCATCCACACTCTGCAGAACACAGCCCAACCATCATCAATGATCCGCCTCCAAAAATTTCTCTGAAAAAAGTTCTGATGTTTCTTCCTCAAATCCCTCCAATAATGCGAAAACCCATCAGGAAAATCTAAATTATACCTTTTCTCATCCGAGAAAATGATCTGGAAAGATCAATTAGTATTTGCGGTGCTCTATAAAATCTTCTTATTTTTGACTAGACAGTTCTCATATTATCTCTGGCGAATTTCACCCGGGCTTCCTTAGGGCGGTCCAGTAACCTTTGGTGCCACCTTCAATTTTTGTCGCACTATGTTTTCAGAGTTCTTTAAGAAACGTACTTTTATGCTGCATTCATCCGCTAATTCATTAGCGGTTTTTAATGAATTAGTTGCAGCACTTACTAATCTGCGCTGGTTACGTCCTCCGGTTTTTTTTTCATATTTATTTTTTTCTAAATATATCGCACAACTTTGTCGGAACGTCAAATTTTTCAGACAATTTCACGAAATGAGCAATTCCCACTTTTGAGCGCCAAAAATTTGCCCTTCTCGACATCTGACAGCACTGGCCCACTTGGCATATTAACAAATCCATTACTAATAGTTATTCAACCAAGTGTACGCAAATAAAATCGCCGAAGGGTCCAGCCTTCGATGTTTGAGAAGAGGGTATTTAGGCTGAACATGCAGTATTTTGCTTTTGTGTGGTTGATTATGAGATGGAAGTCACATGGGAATGCACAGAACTATTTTTTTCTTTGAAGTGCTATTATACCTGATAGCTTGTTGTATGCAATTAAAAATAGGATCACTGAGATGGGTGATCCTTGGGGTATTCCATTGTGAAGTGAGTGTGTGTCAGATGTGTGGTTTTCTATTTTGGTTTTTTAACTTCCTGTTGGCCATGTAATTTTTTATGTAGTTGTAAATGTTTGGTCCTATTTTCTATTCGTTTAGTTGATTGAGCATAGAATGGACGCCCACTTCTATCGAAAGCTTTAGAGAAGTCTAAAGATATTGAGCTGTGGCGTCTTGTCGCAAGCGATTTCGTTATCAGTTGATCTACATAAAGTAGACTATCTGTAACGGATTTGCCTTGCTTAAAGCCTAGCTGGTTGTTGAGTAAAAGAGGCCCAATTACTGCGAACGGCGTCGAATCCATAATTGATGGTCATCATTAACACTGGCCGATACAGCTGCGACATTTTCTTCAGTTCGCACTCTACGTAAGCGTGTTGGTGGTTTAATGTCCAACAATGTAAATTTGGTGCGAAATTTAGGCAAAAAAATACGAATAGCCGCTTCAGTGGGTCGATTAAACTGACATAAATGGAAAAGAGCGCGATGAACTTTCTTAACAGAGCACGCATTTTGATAATAAAATTCAATAATTTGCAAGCGTTGTTTACAAAGTGCTTGTTGGAATGAAAGTTGAAGGTGAAAAAGTAACAAAATTGGCTGGTTTCTTCTTCCTGATTGTGTGCGTGTTTTGTGTGTGTGTGTGAGTAGCGGGTGGGTTGGCCAAACGCACGATAACAAAACCAACGAGGATGGGGTTTTGTTTTGGCTTTGCCTCTTTTTTTAACTGCCTGCCTGTTACCAAGTCCCCAATGAGCTTGCCTGTGTGTGTGTGTGTGTGTGTGTGTGTTGAGGCCAATGCCTCTTTGAAACACCAAATGTAGTGACAAGGGCGTCAAAAGCCACCAAAAATTTCTTCATTGGGCAAGAAGCAACCACTTTACTTGCCCAAACAGAGACAACCCAAACGTTGAACCTTCAAAATTGGTTTCAATGTCATGTAACCCCTGTTGTTACAAGCGCACAGAGAGTGTAAGAGAGAGGGAGAGTATGTATGTACCAAATGCCCATGCAGTGGAACTGAAAAGCAGCAGCTGCTGCTGCTTCTACTGCTTCCTTTTGTTCATCTTTACAGCAATATTATTAAGGCTTATTGTTTCGGTTTCTGTTTCTGTTTCAATCAATGCCAATGAACTTGACGTTTATTCAGTGCTCCACCTCCACCTCCACCTGCACACAACACACAACACTTAGCCTTATCAGCCAAGTTTGTACACGGAGTTGCTTGATCCCAGTCGACCAACTGTGGGCTTATCTCTTCCTCTTTGGTTAGATAGTTGCCTTTGATATTTCTTCAGTTTTAAAACCAAAACTCAAATAAACTTTCTTTCTCTCTCTCTCGCTGAGTGAGTCACTCTTTGGTTAAAAATTGAATTTTGATATTATTGCCCAAGAATGCCAGCTTGACATTTTGCTGTGTATTAGTCACCTTAAGCATGAAATGGGCCAGAAACCCTTAACACTTCTCAGACTCGAACCCCACACAGCTCCAACTCAACATGTTTTGAGTGAGATTCTGGAAATTGTTGTGTTCTGGAAATGAAAATATCCCTTCCTGTAGAATAGTAAAAAAAAAGTTTAACACTCACAAGACTTTGATGCGAAACATGAAGCAAAATTTAAAAGCTTAATTTCAAAATCATTGAAATTAATTTAGTTATCAAATAATTCTTGAAGAAAGTACGAAATTTCTTGAAAACTGTTACAGACTATCCGTGATGATCTAGTCTTCACATCCCTTCCGAAATAAATTCCATTTAGACACCGTCAATTCAATTATCCATTTATTGGCCGCGTTTTTTGGTTACTGTTATTACTTCTCCGTTTCGCAGCGACAGGTCTGCAGCTGTATCCCGATCATTAATAGCTAGTCCATTTCTGCGAAAGTTCAAACGCCTCTTGTGGACCCCAACGTGACGGGCAAAGGCCTCCTTCACCTTGCGCAGTGGCATGGCTCTTCTTATATCAAAATATACCAAAATACTGTTATTAGTATTAAATTTTAGGATTATTTTAACTCGAGACATTATGACGAGAGTTGTTGTAATCTGAGTGAGAATTCCTGGCAGATTGATTTTGGTTTTAAGTAAAAATCAAATTCAAAAGTCAATTGTTTAGCTACAATATTCAGTTGTTGTATAACTAGTTTATGGATACAAAAAAAAATAGATTTAACTGGGAGAAAAAATCGACAAAATTTGGAATTCACCATATACTTCTTTAGTTCTTCACAATGATAGTTTACCCATAACTTTGAGACATTAGAATTTTTCACCCACTTCGCGGACAGAGTACTCAAATTTTTTTTTTAGTACGCGCCTGCATAACTAAACTAAGGTCTATGCCAAATTTAAGATTTCTAGGATAAGCTGTTTTGGCTGTGGGTTGATAATATGTCAGTATGTCAGTTAGTCGGGCCTACTGATTTATAAGTATTTGTCCGCGTCCAAGATTTTAGGAAATTGAGTTGTTTTATCTTGTAGACAGTTTCGAGATCCCCGTCCAGGGGAATTATATGTTAGTTCCTGCCGGTCAAGCGGATGCTAAAAACATACCCTTCCTGCACCACCACATAGTGAATTTCGGATCTAGCGATATGAAGAATGTGCATTTCAGAGCAGCATCAGCACTCTTCAATTATAATTCAATTCAAATTGGCTTTCCCTCTTCATCCGATCACCATTCTTTCTCCCACTATTTTCCATCTTACACCGTTCTCTTTTTTTATCATTATAATTTTTTTTTAAAAAAAAATTTTTTATTTTTCTCCCTCTTTTAAAAATAGTAGTAGTAGTAGTATTTTTTGGCATATAGCAGGCATGGCTTTATTTGCCGTGAGCCCAATGCCGATTCTTCCTTTTTACAATTTAACAATTTTTGTTTCTTAAAATTAGTATTAAGTTTTAGTTCTCAATTTTAGCATTTTACAGGTTTTTTTTTAACAATTTAAAGACTATTCTATTAATTTACATTAATAATCTCCCTAAAAACTTTCTTCTATTATTTGTTGCCTATATTTTTGTGCGCGGCTGACATATGATGATAGGCTGTTCCAGTTGCTCCCGTTCAATAAGTTGACGCATTCCTCCAAATTCAGATACTGTGTTCCGAGGCATGCTGCCCTGATTTCTTGTAGGATTGGACATTTTCCCAAAAAGTGCATTATATCCTCGCGTTCCCTCAAGTTGCACAGTGAGCATTCACTGCCATGATTTTGCAGGTGTGGTCGGTAATTTAGATTGAGCATCTCTACTCTTGCTTTAAAAATAAGCATTATCCTGTATGAGCCGATGTCGTCCTGGAAGTAATTGTTTTCTTGCAAGTTGTATGTTAATCGTTTGTAAACTAGTCTCCCCGAACTCTCTCTGGCTTGATCCTCCCATATCTGCCTTGTCTTAGAGTCAATGCTAACAATCAGTCTATTCTGCTCCAATCTCCACAAGCTTGGGTTTTCCAGTGTCAACGGAGACTCATAATCGCTTGCCATTTTGAGCCATTGACTAAAAAACTGTGATTTTGACTCAAGCAGGTATTTTGTTACTATTTTTGGGTATCGTCGGTCCGGCATGTTCCAGGATTTAAGGACATATTTGAAGTGGATGTCTAATGTGTATGTGAATAATGCAGGGAGGCCAGTTTCCAGATGGATTGCGTAGTTTGGAGTATTCTGCGGAAGGTGGAAAACTCTTTTTATGAAATATCGTTGGCTCCTTTCAACATCCTCATAAGATTCGGAACCCCATACTTGAGCGGCATAACACGTGATCGCTTTGGCTGTCGCCTGATACATTTTGTATTTCGTGCTCATATTCACTAGCTTCCGTTTCAGCAGACCATTCCACGTACTACTAATTGCCACTTGTGTATCCTTCCTCTTAATCTCTGCGTGCTTTTGAAAGGTCATGTTGCTCGTCAGTGTGACACCTAGGTATTTAAACGATTTGACCACCTCCAACTGTGTACCTGCAAGGCTCCAATTTTCGTTTCGGGCAAATCTTCCTCTTCCATTTCGTACTACAAGTATTTTTGATTTTTCGCTGTTTATAGCAAGTTTCCATATATTGCAGTATGTCTGTGTAGTATTTATCATTTCCTGCAGCATTTCTGGTGTCTCCGCCATCATGACAATATCATCAGCATACATCAGCACCTTGAAACGATGAGTACCTAGACTGACGCCTCCAGCCAGTTCGTCTACAATATCATCGACATAGAGTGCAAATAAAAGGGGACTGAGTAAACACCCCTGTTTGACGCCTTGGTTTGTGGTGAATCCTTCCGACAGGCTTCGGCCATCCCACACTCTTGTGGTGTTATTGTTGTATAAGCTCTCTAGTGTTTTTATCATTTTGGGTTGGGCGGTTGGCAATCTTAATCATTTAATTTGTTCCAAGTAGATTCGTTTACATCAATTTTTGAATATGATATCTCTCAAATGGCCGCCTCTGGCGTTGATGGCGTATTGTGCCCTTTTTGCAGCATTTTCCATCGATTTCGCCAACATTTCGGCCGGAATAGCGGCTATTTCTTCACGAATGTTGTCCTTGAGCTCTTCTACGGTCCTTGGCTTGTTAACGTAAACCTTTGACTTCAAATATCCCCACAAGAAGAAGTCAGGCGGCGTCAAATCGGGCGAACGCGGTGGCCAGTCCAAATCACCACTTTTCGACATCAAACGGCCCGGAAACAATTTCTTCAGAAAATCGATTGTTATGCGACTTGTGTGCGGTGGAGCGCCGTCTTGTTGAAACCAGAACTGCCTCATACGCTTTCGACGAATAATTGGCATCACAAAATTGGTCATCATGTCGCGATAACGCTCCTGGTTGATGGTAACAGCATGGCCATTTTCATTTTGGAAGAAAAACGGCCCAATGACCGTTTTCGCACTAACGCCGCACCAAACTGTGACTTTTTCGTCATGAAGAGGCACTTCTTGAATCTCCTCAGGATTTTCAGTGGCGTAAATACGGCAATTTTGCTTATTTACGGTCCCATTAATGTGAAATCGTGCACTTTAATTTGGTACATTTTTTATTTTTTTAAAAGCACGTTGAGTTTTCACAATTGACTTGTTCTGTTGAATGTAAATTTCAACTATTTCAGAGCGCTCGCGTGGCGTGTATTGTTCCATGGTAAAAATCTGCTTGGACTGACGCTTCAAACGCGGTATGTCATTAAGCGATCTGACATCTCTGTCAAAAGTTATGGCGTTGCCAGATGGGTCCGTCGAATATGGGCAACCCTGTACATCTTTTTTCCTTTGCTGAGGCATTCTTTTGCTATTGCTGTAAGAACGTAAATGCAGTCGACTGTAGAATATCCTTCTCTGAAGCCCATCTGGTTTTCACTTAAGAGCTGGTATTGATTGGTAGGGTTAATAAGGCGGGCAAGAAGTACAGACGCAAACACTTTCGTTGCAGCATTTAAGAAGGAGATTCCTCTATAGTTTTGAGCTTCGTTTGGGCTTCCCTTCTTATATATCGGGTATAAGATGTTGTCTTGAAAGCTGGCGGGAACTTTGGATGTCTCAAAAATATTGTTGAAAGCTTCGGTGAGCTTTAAGATAAACGATTCAGAAGCATTTTTATAAAACTCACTGGGGACTCTATCTGTGCCGGGGGCTTTGTTGTGTTTACTCCTTACCAGGGCGCTTCGAATCTCCTGAGGTGTAATGATGCAATCCAGATCTTCCACTGAGACGTTAGGTAGTGCGAAACTCATCCTGCTGGTATGTTCGTTTGTCCAAAGGAGACTTTTGAAATATTCTGCTAAGGCTGATGGTTCAACAGATATCATTTTATTCGCACGAGATCCATTTAGGCTCCTCACCATGGTCCAGAAGTATTAACTGTCTGCAATTTGGCCAATCTTCTTTTCCATATCGCAAAAATAAGCTCGTAATTTGTTTTTGCATAATTGCTTGTATGTTGCATTTAGGCATTTATAATTTTCTTTGTCTTCCGCCGCAATCGTGCGTCTAGCTTTTTTAAGTGCGTTGATGGAGTTTTTTCTCGCTTCCTCACAGTCCCCATCGAACCACGGTTGAGTCCATCTTTGATTGTCTTTCGGCTGCATAAATTTCGCTGCTAATGTAATGCATTTTATGAGCTCATCTATAGTTGTCCCAGAACCCGAACCAAAAGCAAAAAACCAAAAAGAATTCGGTTCAAAAAAATATTTGAAATTTCTGATTTATGCAAATTTTTCAATATCGAGAGCAAAACGCGTTGGAATTTCAAACAATTTACCAGAGCTCGAGGGTTGTAAACTCCTTTCGACTTCTAGAAGTTTGATCACAGACACAGAGAGAATTGAAATCAAATTTCTTTATGTTTTTTACATATTCCATTTCTGTTTTTCAGATTATCCCGTCAAATGGTTGTTGGTCTATGGATTTAATATCATGATCAATATTTATACAATGCTGCGTCTGGTCAAAAGGGAAACACGTCCTGTCATTCTGTGGCTGTTCTGGACATTCTTTCTGTTAATTTTCAGATTTATTTGCACTTTTGTTAGCCAGGATAGAAACGAACATTACCGTTCTGATGACATGAGAATAGCCAATCTCTTTGTTGATGGTGAGTTAATAATTTTAGTCACTTTTTTCCTTCACAATTTCACTGACCCTAAAAATTTTTCTAGTTTACCTAATTGGCTGCATTTTTGCCATTTGTTATATAATCAAAGGACTTCATTTGGAACCCTCACGTAAATATCCCAAATCTTTGATGCAAAATAATTACAAATATGATCCAGAGGCGGCTAAAGCCAAGGCCATAGCTGAAGAGGAGGATGAGAGAAAGAGGAAAGAAAAAGAAGCCGAACTAAAAGAGGGTGAAAATGGAGTAGAGCTGGAGCTAGTAATCTTTACCCCCTCTGCCCCCTCTATGGACTCAACGTTCTATCCATAGTTTGTGCAAAATTAAAGTAACTTTTCTACTTTCATTGTTGTTGTTTTTGCTGTTGTTTATTACACTGGGACAGTGGGACTGGGTGAACAGAAAAGGGATTACGATCAAAGCGTTCGATTGAGTGTGTCCATAAATTCCTGCCAGTCGCCCAAGTGTGAAACATTTGTCCAGCATCAGCGATAAATAGTTGACTCCTCTTGAAACAGGCAATGCCGGCAGGATTCCTTTTTGGCCAAAAAGTTTCGTGTGAATTTAGTGCGGCTCATTAAGCGGCTGTCTGTCTGTGTGTGTGTGTGTGCGGCAATGGCTTTTTGTTCAAACTTCATTACGAAGACAGGAAATTGTTGTGTTTTGGGGTGACATTGCAGCAAACATTTCAATGTGACAAACATTTGTCAACGTTTCTTTCTTTCTTTTTTTTTTTTTTTGGGCTCATTAAGAAAATTAATGTTTAATGAAAATTAAACGCCAAGCATCAAGCTCTCCTTGTGTCTCAATTTTATTAAGCATTAAATGTAAAACCCGTCTCATAAAAAGTATAGAGCTTCGCGTAAAACTAAACCGCAATTCATCAGTAAATTCCATTCTCGAAAATATGCTACAGTTTTATGTGCTCATAAAATGCATAAAAATTGTTTTTATTATAATTATTATGTCACATGACAAGTTTATGGCCGCCGCACATAAAAGTTTTATCCCCCCTACCCAGAAATAAAATGAAGTGACGATGCTGTCGAACTTTGACTCTCGGATATGGTTATGGATACGAATGTGGCTGTTGCAGCTTATCTTTGTCACATTCACAATTTCAAATTATTGAGCTTCTTGCTGTACAACTTTTGGCCATTCGAAGCAATGACAAAAAGTCAACAAACTTGACTCACATTTGGCCTTGTTTCAAGAGGGTTGAGCTTTGTCACGCACTGTGAAAACTGCTTAACGCTCACCCACCCCCCCCCCCCCTGCTTCCATCACATACAATAACATCTCATCTTGCTACGGAATAGCAACGCTCTACGTGCTGGCCATAGTTGAAAGGGGGAGCAAGTTGGCGCAGTTAAAGTTTCTGGCTCATTAGTGGAAATGGTGGAAAATACTTAAAGTGTAATGCGAAATATTTTTTAATCCTTCCATTCACAATGGTTACAATAATGATCAAACGAATCAGGCGACAGTTTGCTTGAAAGCATTTAAAAACAGACAAACTTACTAAAAGAGCTAGTTATTAAAGCATAGGAAGAGAGGGATACTTCAAGGTCTGAGCTTGGTTCACGGTAAGGCAAAAGCAACACATTGGAGAATGACCTCAGCAACGGGGGATGGTGCTTAACTAAAGGCGAGTGGAGTGATAGAACTTAATGATTTTGAAGCAAGGATACTGTAGTTTTCTGAGAGCAACAAACTGTCCGTACAGGTTTGGATTGGCAAAGATGAGTTCCTATTGAAGTACTTCAACAAGATGCGTTATATTACCCAGCAGGGCAATTCTGGGTGATCAGAAAGTCCGGGGTGTGAGGGGAGACGGGAAAGAGTGGAGAGCGCAGGAAGAGGGAGGGAGCGAGCGGAAAGCGCAAGTGTGGAGGGGGGAGAAGGTTGAATTATATTTGAAGAGCCGCTGCCATGAATTCAATTTGTTTTGATATTTAGTTTGTAATTATTGGTTATAGGAAAGGGGACTTATGTCAAAGTCTTCTCAAAAAACATTGTCTCTTTAATTTTTGGGAAAGACTTAGGAATCTATACCTTCCCAATTATGGGCAAGCAGTGCTGATGCTGCTGTTAAATCCACAATCCTTATATATTTACTAGATATGGGCGCGGGATAGAAATATCGCTGGACCCGAAAACCACATCCACTTGACGAAAGGAACTTTCCAGCGCCTGGTTGGGTCCTTTAGGACGGCATGAAAAAAAATTTACATGGCCGCTGCAAAATTTTGACAGCGACCATTTTTAACAGCTTTCATGTCCCCACATGGTGATGGTTCGTACCTCTTAGAGATAATTAGTAATCAAGATTATTTATCGATTTGCCTAAAGAATAATAAAGATCGTATAAACTATACTCAAGTTATAACCAAAAGTAGGTTCGCTGCCGCAGCCAAATGGTTCCAGTAGTGGTGCCATCTATCTACTAAACAGAAACTATTAAATTTAGCAGTTGATGTCTAAAACGTTTGTTGCTCATAAAACACTTTTGTAGCTGTTATGACCACATTTCCAACTACTCTATAAAGCTTTTCGACCATAGTTTAGATAGTTGGACCAAAGAATTAAGTATTTCTATGAAAAACTTGGATAATCTGCCTCTCGAAGTTCTTATAATATTGTCGGCCTAAGATATCGGTTAACAAATCTGTCACCGAAAATTGGAAGTATACTTCAAAACTATTAAAAAAATTTTTTATTTATTGTTTTAATTAATTTTAACCACCTTCCACAACTTTTAAAATTCTAAAAAATTACAGAAATTGTAGCCAGGAACGACAACTGGACATGTAAAAAACGAAAGTGGAACCTCAACTAGAAGTCTTAAATAAATGGTGTTAAAAATTTCGCGGATTTTTGTAGGTCGTGGTTTTCAGTATAAAAATCTGAAAAACTATTCTGGGGGAGGGTATACATGCCAGTTTTGACCAGAAAAAAATGTGGAATTTTTTAATGGATAGATTTCGAAAAAGCCTTGTGCCTTCGAAAAAGCGTTGTGGTTGAAATGATAAAAATCGCTGTTAAAAATGCATGGTTGGTACTAGAAGAGTAAAAAATTGCTAAATTACATTCGGTTGATGTACTTTAAAACTGCATACTCAAAAAATTAAAAACATTGGGGGCCGATTCCCTACAAATCCGGCTACGCCCTTTTCAAAATTAACTCATTAGACTTTAGAAGCTTAGAACATTAAAAATATTTTACTTTCAATAATATATTGGGGGTGTTCCAGCAATTGATTTAGATATTAATTTCGGTGGACCAGATAACCTGCAGAAAATGAAAAGAGAACTCTCAGACAAAATCGAAATCAAATCACTTTGCAACTTAAAAATCTTGTTGAATATGGTCAGCTGGGTCGAACATAAAAATTATATGAAAACTATTTCAATAAACACCGAAAAAATGCTGAACTCAAAACTGCGAAAGAAACGGTTGGGTTTGGTTAATTTCGTCGATAATTTTGAGGCAGAACTTTAAGAAAATTTAGAAAAACCAAGTGAGAAAGTCGGTCAAGCCCGACTCTAATGTACTCTGTACCTATAGTAGGAGCTGAATGCAGTGCTGTTGCTGCACTCATCTCTAAGTTTCTCTCTCCCGCTCTCTCTCTCTCTCGCTAAGATTGTGCGGCGATTCACTTATTTGCTCATAACTTGAGAACCGCTCATCTGATCTTTATCATTTCTTCGGCAAATCGATACATATTGCTAATGACTAAAAACAAAGTGGTACAAAAAGCCATCAGCAGCAGGCAGAATAATTAACTATTATTCCAAACATCCTAAAAACATGATGATAAATGCAGCAAAGAGTTGTATTCAACGGATGCTGAACATAGGTGACGAAATTTATCACGAAGAGACAATTTCGGAAATTAATGAAATTTTGACAGACAATGACTTCCCAAGGAACATCATAAACTCTCTAATAGACAAGAACGGAAAAAACAACAGCTAAAAAAAAAAAAAAGAAAAAACTTTAAAAAAAAAACAATAAACAACAACCCAAAATTTACAAGTCACTCACATTTTGTTCCACAGCTTTCGGAACGTTTCGCCCATTCTGACTGCTACAATAAGCAAGATATACAGCTAGCCCACAAAACCAAAAAAACACAATGAAGAACTTTTTTCAATAAGACGAATTCCAAAGTAGCCAAATACGATAGGAGCAATGTAATACCGAAGATTCCATGGGAGAGCTGAAAACAGCTGCAACAAATTGTACATTGGTACAACAAAATCTAAACTAAGAACTAGGATATCTCAACACAAAATCAGACTACCAACTAGACACAAACCAACGGACACTCGCCGAATTTTGAAGCAACAACAATCCTACATCAAGAAAACCACTACAGCAAACGCTTCACTCTTGAGATGTTGTATATAATAGACACACACACTGACAAAAGGCTTAACTACAAATCGCACCAGAGAACTGTGCGCACCTATACAGACACTTAATGACCAAACAATAACTCGGTATCCAACTCCACGCCGAACGGAACAGACGTGTAAAACAATGTATGTAAAAAAGTTTATGTTCTTTGTATTAAGTCAATGTTACATTGTAATTGGAAATTGTTTTGTAGTGTCCCTGAAGTTGGTTGCCGAAGAGCAACTGAAATATGTTGGAAAAACAGCATACACATCTGTGTGATTTACTTGACCTCGAGCCTGCAATACTCAAATTCTACGAATTAGAAAGGGCGCTAACTATCAACTTGTTTTGTATACTGTATTTGGTCGTTATTATTCTCTGTACCGAAGGTACATAGAGTATATTAAGTTTGTGCAAAAGTATGTAACATAGAGAAGGAATCATTTCCGACAGTATAAAGTATATATATTCTTGATCAGCATCAACAGCCGAGTCGATATAGCCATTTCCGTCTGTCCGTCTGTCCGTCCGTCTGTCTGTCCGTCTGTCTGTCCGTCTGTCCGTCCGTATGAACAAACAGATCTCAGAGATGGTAAGAGATAGAGGTTTGACATGTATGGGACAAATGCTTCTTATACTTGCAGGCAGATCAAGTTTATTTTCAATTTTTGCCACGCCCCCTCCCGCCCCCCAATTTTGAAAAAACGTCATATCTCCCACAGTTTTGTAGATAGATGATTTGTACCTTCTAGAGATAGTTAGTCATTAGCACTATGTATCAATTTGCAGAAGAAATGATAAAGATCGGATGGGCGGTTCTCAAGTTATGAGCAAATAAGTGAATCTGAATTACCTCCAACCCCGCCACCCATGCACCCAACCAACGTAACAATCTTAGAGAGAGAGAGAGAGAGAGAGAGAGAGAGAGGAGACAAAGTAACCTAGAGATGAGCGAAGAGAGCTTCTGCATAGATCTTAGGCACAGAGTATAAATATAGTCGGGCTTGACCGACTTTCTCACTTGTTTAACATTAAATCTAAGATGCATTTGATATGAAATGGGAAAACAAACTTCCAAATAATGGAGGAAAACTTAAGTTATAAATGAAAAGTAAAATTTTCGGAGTAAAATTTAAAAAAAATAAAAAATAAGGAATAATATATCAAAAAGAAAAAATATGTTAAAGAAATATATGTGAAAACACAGTAACCCAAAAATGTATAATCGACAAAACTAAGTTTATTGAATCAATTAACTTCCATTTTCCTTTAAAAATATTTTTGTATAGGGTACTAGGGTTAGGTATCAAATTAGTATTTTTCTGATAAATTTTAACACTAGTGCTGAGATTTAAACCATTTCAAACTACTTTTGTTAACATAAACTATAACCGAAAACAGTAACAAATATATGGGATAAATTCTGTTTTTAATCACCAAGAAAAAATTTCGATAGTTCTCGAAAACTGGTGTTTATTCACAAAAATTGGCTGCTTGATTAATATTCGCCGCATTGTTGCTAATAGGCGCAAAGTAAAGAGAGCAAGTGACACCGAGAGAACAACGTAGCTAACCAAAATCTTTACTTTCCTCATTTTGTTATATTTCTTATTACAACGCCCATTTTGTTCGGATGAAACACGTTAATAATCTTCCACTGAATGTGAATGAAGATGTCTATGTGATAGAGAAAATTTTTTTGGCCCGCCGTCTTCTTGGTATCTTGTTGACTTGCCGCCGGTAACTTGACATGTGGCGCTGTGATCTTGACAGTGGATGGAAGGAGGGGATTTGAACAATTTTTATTCGCGTTTTGTTTTTTGACCCGAATTCAATCTCTTCTCAAAAGAGGCAGATGACTTTCTTAATATGTAATATTCGTTACAATAAACCAATATTTTTGAGCATCACTTACTTAAATTTATTGTAAAATTGTTCATTGTTCTTCATATTTTTGTGATTGTAAGCCTTACAATTGCAACAATCAATCTATGTATTATTGAAGCACCAAAAAATGAAATCCAAGTGGGTCACACAACTGCCAACTTCAAAGACATCGGTCCATGGGCGATGCTATAATAATTACAGGCATCGGCATCCAATGGCCAATGGCCAATGTCCAATGCCGGAATGGGCCAAAATGTCACGTACTGGCAATAAACCGCTGCTAATTTACGATGCCCCGTTCCACGGTCCACGGTCCTCAAATAACAAAAGCCAGCCTAAGCAGTTGGCCAAGTTGGTAAAGTTGGGAACGTAGCCATTACGGCAGCTGCATAGAAATGACCATCAAATGGAAGGCAAATCTATCCAAAATACCAAAAAGCTTAATGCGCATTAGATGAAGGGCCGTGTCCACGTTGGTTTGCCATTTGCATTAGTTATATTAAAAATGTTTGGCTCAACAATGCAAATTTGAAGCATTGTTCAACGAAATATTTGTTTGCATCCATTAGCCAAAAAAAAAAAAAAAAGAGTTCAACGGGCCAGAAGAGTGAGTTGCTGCGGCTGCTGCTAAGTAGGCAATAGAAGCGTTATTTAATTGCCAGCTCAACAGGCAGCCAAAGAGTATTTTCGATATCGAATCGCCTTGCTCTTAGCCTTAGAGTGTAGAGTTGGCCCAAAGTCGGAGTA
>JAEIFU010003695.1:0-25147 GCA_018904235.1 Lordiphosa stackelbergi | reverse complement strand
AAAGACATTATAAAGTAATGCAGTTAACAACTATGCTGCTGTGATGTTTTTGTGCCATCCGGGACACACTGCAAAGTGTCATGCCATCGGTTTATTATCCCCCAAGTGTAAAGTGTGTAGCACATATTCGAGCAGCATGCTTCCTCCTGAAAATATTATTTGTATTTTTTTAATTTATTTAAATTCGAATAGTTAACAGTGCTTAACAGCTGATTGATCAGAGTGACCTTCCACCTGTTAGGTGCATGGTCACACTGATTTAGTTGTGTTTCACACACACAAGAAATAAATAGCAAATTCCTGACAGGAATTTTCCGCAGTGCTGGATACAGGCCTTGACTAAGAAAGAATTAAGAGGGCTCCGTACAGGAAACATTTTTGGCTATAAAGGAGTGAAAAGAATTTCGATGACTGCAAATCAGGTAAATCAATTCATCACGAAAGATTTAAGCGATTTCGTGACATGTTAAACGCCACAATTTTTTAAACGTTTTGAATTGTGCACCGATTTTCTTTCAACCGATGCTGAAACCTGGGCAGAGCGCGAAGACTACCAACAAGCCCGATATATATTGCACGACTTACATGTTGTCAACGATACAGCTGAAAGGGGCGTTAAATTATTGGAAGACTTTAATGATATCAAAGACACTACATATATAGATACCTCATCGCATACAAACTTTTTTTTTGGGATCCAATGTCAGCTCCCAATAGCAATCGCTTTTTCCGTCACATGCGACATCTTTTATATCTATAAGTCTTTGCTCTCAGCCGTGTAGCTATTTTTTAAAGCTTATAGCACGGTACGGAGTACTCAAAAAAGCGCTCGCAAACGAAAAACTCCATATAAAAAAAACGTTGTAAAACCACACGCGAAACGTTTGACGTCAAACGTTTTACGGTGTGTACGGAGAGAAACGAAAAGTCGACCCACACGAACATCGAACTCGAACGTCGAACTCAGAACTTGTGGATGGTAACTGAAACTGCTCGAGCCTTTTTTGGGCGCCCAAAGTAATTAAATTTATTTATTTTGACGCTCAGAAGCAAAGAAAATGTCCGAAAAGAAGGGTGAGCGTTAAAACTATTTGAAGAGAATTCATGAGGAGGAAAACTTGCGCTGTTTAATACCTTAGAGGCAAAGATAAGTATTTGGGACCTCATCAATAAAATCAATGCTGATGCAGTTGACAAGGGAGAGCCTCAGCAGCAGCAACAAACATTTCCGTACCAAAAGCAACAACAGTAAAACTAAGTTTATAATAAAAAACAAATTTATAACATAATTTTTATAAGAAAATTTATTACATTTTGATTAATCCTGCACGCCACAAGGTTCGTAGTCGTTACGTCCTGAAAGGGGCAGGATCACGAGAGACATCATAACGGGCCTGACAACTATGCGGACCCCAGTCCTTACCCCCAGAACCAAGCTTGGGGCTTGCTGAGTCTCGACGTGGAGTTCTGTATCAACCGGGTGTGATCAGCAGAGTTTTTAGTTGGACGTTGCATCTTGCCAGGGAGAATCGTCACGTCCAACAGTTTGCTTTTCAAATGGGTATCTGGGAGACTCCGGTCTCCTGGGCGCGCTACTCTGCAGCCACCAGCCAGGCCGTGAATTTAACGTATCTATTGAACATGCCATTCTGTGTGAAAGTACTGAGACATGGATGGTTGCTTTTGGCATCTTCATCTTTATTATCTTCCTCCTCTTCCAAGACGATTTGTGCGGGAGATGTGCCCCCTGGCTACATCCTTAACTATCCGTATTTCATATTCTGCCTTTTTTTTTATTGATGATTTTAAATTCTCATCAATTTTTATAAACAAATCGCTTATGAAAACCGTGTTAGATTAACTTAAAAATACCAAATTTGACATTTTTTTGGGTTTTTGACATTTTTTGGCTATCTCAGCACACTAATTTGTTTTTAGGTTCCACACGCGCAATAAATGACTTTTTTGTGCGCCCAAACAGTTTGGAGTACTCCGTACCGTGCTTATAGCTAAATTTCAATATATGTATCCTCGTAGGGGCAGAGAAAAGCAAAAATTGGTATCCAAAGTCAGCTCCCAAAACGAATCGTTTTTTGTTTCACATGCATCATCTATAATATCTATAAATCTTTGATGATATCCTATGCCGAAACGAAAAGGAAAAACAATTTTTAAAGCAGGTCGTCAGCGCCAATCGAAAAGAATTTCCGATATGTTATAAAAATAAGTTGATTTGATATGTGCTTCGATTTAAACTGGAAAATGTGGAATATATGTATGATATATAAATATTTGCGTAAAATAAGATGAAAACTAAAATCAGATTTGAATTAATCTGAAATCTTTCTTTAAATGTATTTTTTGTCGTTTTTTATGGGAGCCACCTAAAAATATTGCCATAACATTGTATTGGTTAAATCATACAAACATACATTTATCATTAATTTTGTATGGGAGCCCCCCTAAGGCGGGGACAGAGGGGTTAGGTTCCAAGAACAAAAATGTTGGGATGTGAAAAAAATGGGGGTTGGTCATACATATCACTCTTCTAGGAAGTTTTTTAAGGGGTTAGAGGGCAATTTTATAAAAATGTCATGTTTGTATGGGGACCATTCTAGGGAGTGGAGATAGGGGGTAGATGCCTAGGAAAAAAATGTCGGGAAAGGAAAAATCAGTGGGGGTCACTGGTACATTTGACCCCACTACAGGCGACCCCTGGGCAGAAATGACCTTAAATAAAAATTTTCGACCACTTTTCGAGAACTTTGACCCTGATGCGGGGTGACTTCCCCTCAACCCACCGTCTCCAAGTTTTGGCTCACGCATTTTTTTACCCAACCTTACAAATTGGGAGGCTGCGGCAAGTTGAAATCGCATTGCTTCAAATCTCCATACATCACTAAAACATGTCTAATGAACATAAGTGTATACCGTACCCTGATCGAGTTTGTTTCAGATTTGTTTCCCCCCTCCCCCCTTCAACCACAAAAAACTGTCAGAGCTTCCAATCAGGCTTACCAATTTATATCTTTGGCCGTATATCTATCTGTACTGAAAAGCGCAACATGATCCGATTAAAAATGCCAAAGTAATACCAAAGTGATTCTAATGCCGTTTGTTTCTCTTTCTGGTTTTTCTGTTAGATACTATATTTGTGAATACTTTTAAATTCTTCGTTTTGAAATATGAGATCATTATTAACTTGCTCAGTTTTAGTGATATTTACAGTTAGAATATGGTGTTCATAATTTAACGGTAAATTCATGTAACCTGTTTTAAAAATTAGATATCCATTCTTGGCATATATCTGGTTAACTTCGATGTATTGACACTTAGTTTCTCTAACATAACACGTTGCTAAAAATAATATTAAAAATGATGTAAGTTTAAGGTGCGCTTTCTTGGCTCGGTTGATTGCTTGCTGGTAACCTGGAATTATCGAATTTGCTTTCATTAGTTTTCTTTTTCTTCTTGAATTTAGATTTGTAATGTGTGACCTTTCTTCCTCTATTCTTTTTCTTATTCTGTTCTTTTGAAAGGATTGATAGTTTTGCTTTTTACTAATTTTTTTTCTTCCTGATGCGTCAAGCTTCTTTGGTACAATCCAAATAGGCGAGCAATAAGGAGAGTTAGATTGGCGGATTATGCCTTGTTATAGCATATCTTTTATTTGTTTTTCGACTTCTTCATCGAATGTTTGGTGGTATTTGTAAGGATTTTTATAAATGGGTTCCTCGTGTTTAGTTTTTATGACATGCTTGATTGTACTTGTGAAAGTCAAATTCTCACCTTCTTTGTACTGTATGTCTCTAAACTCGAATAGAACTTTTGTTGGTTTTTTCTTCTCTTCTTCATTTAGGTGTTCTAAACGGAACTCATTGCGAACACTGTGTGCTCGTCTTGGATTTTTTGCGGACCGAGGCATTCATATGAGGTCTCGTCCTTATTGGGTGATGGAAATTAGACCGCGTGAAAAAAGACCGCCGTCGGCGGTCTAATTTCATTTTTCAAAATGAATTTAGACCGCCATTATAAAATGAAATTAGGCCGCGCAGTCTAATTTCATTCTGCAAAATGAATTTAGACCGCCAACACAAAATGAAACTAGGCCGCGCGGCCATATTTCATTTTTTAAAATGAATTAAGACCGCCAGCACAAAATAAAACTACGCCGCGCGGTCTAATTTCATTCTGCAAAATGAATTTAGACCGCCTTCACAAAATGAAATCGGACCGCGAGGCCTTAAATAATTAGAAATATATTTTTGGTTTTTTAATAAAAAAAACTATCTATACCATTAAAAAATAATGAAAATTTCATTTTTTCAAATTTTCGCCTGCGGCGCTGACATGGACTCAATTTTTTTAAATTAAATACTTACTGTAAGAATAAAACCGCGCGGTCTAATTTCATTTTGTGATGGCGGTCTAAATTTTTGCGGAATGAAATAAGACCGCGCGGTCTAATTTCATTTTGTGATGTCGGTCTAAATGCATTTTGAAAAATGAAATAAGACCGCGCGGTCTAATTTCATTTTGAGATGGCGGTCTAAATTCATTTTGAGATGGCGGTCTAAATTCATTTTGCAGAATGAAACTAGACCGCCTACGACGGTCTAATTTCACAGAGCCGTCCTTGTTATCTTTAACTTCTTCATGTTCGTATTTCATTAGAAATGGGAAGTTATTTATTAGTATTGTATCTGTACCATGGTTTTGTATTGCGTTTGTATCCTTTAAAAATTGTCGACCAAGTAGGACGTCATATTTTTGGGAAAAATTATGCAAATAGAATTTTTGATGTGTGGGGCATAGTCTGCTTGGTTTCAATGAAATACTTTGTTTAAGTGTTATTACACCGTTTATAGTCTGATTATTTTTGGTTGGGAAATTTAAGTGGTTTCTTGCCCTGATTTTAATAGATGAGCCTGAATCTATTACACATTTTAAGACTTTATTGTTAAAAGTTATGTTTATGAATAAGTTTGTTGTTCTTCTTCCTCTTTATGGCTATTTGATGAAAATTTTCGGATGTGTCCATTTTTTGATAGCCACTACCACTTTCACGTTGCCTTTTTGTTGGCGGATTTGGAGTAGTTGAGTAAGTTTGGTTTTGTTCATAATTAATTGGGGTTTGGCTTTAACCTTGGTTCAATTTCTGTTTAAATTCTTGTCGCACTTGCTGACTATCATTATTTTTTCGATTTTCGTTACTCTGTGAAGTTGACGGACCACTCGTATGGTTGGTTCTCGTCCGATCGGAAAAACCGCTATCATACACTCCTTCTTTGTAACATTCAACCAAGGATATGTCCAGTCTGACGAGCTGATGTTGGGTGTAGCCACGAATGAAGCACGCGCTGGTTCCGGCTCAAAATATCGTCGGCAAAGGGGGTGGGTCTCTGTACATTTGATCACCGTGCTACCTACTCGCGGACCGTATAGATAAAGTTATTAGAAATTCGCGTGCTAAAAATTGGCTTTGAGATTTAATATTAGATAGACGAGGATAGAAATTGAAGAAAAAGAATGAAATAATGACGGATAATCACATGGCTTCTGTAAGTTGGCTGCAAAGATGTTGTTGCAGTTGCTGGAGCGTTTGTGTGTTTGTTAATGTGCTGTCCAGGTGTCGAGGAGACAGCATTTTGCCCACCCTACCGTGATCACCAATGCCGCAAGACCCATCGCAGGTCGGTGATCCCAAGAACACACTCTCGATTTAAACCCCTATTTATGTTGATGCATGGCTCCATAAATAGAAGATAATTTAGCAATGCATTATAAATTCCATTTTATTACAAATAAACCTTACGAAACTATTCTTGATTACGGCTAGGAGAGAAGGGTAATTAAAATTCAATTCATGATTAACCTATATTTTAGTGTATAAGTATATAATTATGCTTTCATTTATAATTAAGTAGATACAAACTTATTTGAAGATACTCAGAAAAATAAGTCGTTGGCAAATATGATTACACTAGTTTACAGCCAAAAAGACCCATTTCCACTGAAACTCTATTTTAGTGCAGTTTGGAATGCTGATCTCAAAAATCGATTTTAAAAATTTTTCCATGGCTCCGCTTTTGATATATGAATTTTTTAATTTTTCTGGTAGGTTCTCTTACATTCAAAGCCATATCTCACTTCGTAATTGTTAGATAGAGTCATACAAGATACGAATCGAAAGCTTTATAAGCTGGCAATAATCGCGTAGTACATTGTTTTCAAATCGGCTCAGTAGTTTGAATTCAACGATCAAGAATATTTCAAAAAATGGATTTTTTGCTTGAAAATTCAAGATTTAAACGCATAGGAAAAATATAAGAAAATCAAAAAAATATTTTTATTATTTCTACTTAAGAATCCCATTTTAACGAACACAACAAGGTATTGGTGAGGAAAATCATGTCTCACATACCGTAGATATATCAAATTGAGCAGAGAAACTAACAGTCAAATTTGAGTATTTAGTGAGTTCACCAAAATATTTTTTTCTGTTTTTCTTCATCTTTTGGTCAATTTATGAAGTGAGCGAAAAGACAGAACAAAAATAATAATCAAGAACGGAACAAAAGTCGAAGCAAACGAAAATTTATTTTTAAATAATCACGAAAATACCACATTTTTTTGCACTAAATTGCTCACAGCCCCTGTGTTTGTTCATAGATCTTGATAATCGATATCTGGTTTTCTTCGTAGAAGTGCGACTCTTAAGTAGAAAAAATAAAAATATTTTTTTTTTGATTTTCTTATATTTTTCCTATGCGTTTAAATCTTGAATTTTCAAGAAAAAATCCATTTTTTGAAATATTCTTGATCGTTGAATTCGAACTACTTAGCCGATTTGAAAACAATGTTCTACGCGATTATTGCCAGCTTATAAAGCTTTCGATTCGTATCTTGTATGACTCTATCTAACAATTACGAAGTGAGATATGGCTTTGAATGTAAGAGAACCTTCCAGAAAAATTAAAAAATTCATATCTCAAAAACGGAGCCATGGAAAGCTATACTAAAAAAATATTTCAGTGGAAATGGGTCATTTATTTTTTTTATTTTTGTAAACTAGTGTTATTTAATGAACATTAAAGATCATAAACTTCTTCTGAATTCAGGCAGATCACGCAAAGCAAACGGAGTTAATGATCATTAAGGATTCTAACTTCATTAAAGGCGGAGATTTTATTCTTTTTAAATTACTAGTGATCATCTAGTCAAACACTAAAGGTGTCGAGCAAAACAAAACAAAAATTATTTTCTGCAAAAACCAACTGTTGCTGTTCGCGGAGATTAATGATCATTAAAGGCAATAAAAAAATTCTTTATCATTAAGCTGCATGTAAGCAAGGGCGACAAATATGTGAAAGCATGGCTGATCAAGGTGGGGCAGGGTCAACGAACTTTTCCTATGTGCTGATATGTTTCATTTGATTTGCCAATTTAATGAAAAATTTTTTGTAAGCAGATTTATAACGACCGAAGCCGATCACTTACCCATCAATTGGTTAACGTTGAAAGCGCTCTCAATGTTGTGTTGATGCTGTTGAGGCTGTGTATGCATTTAGTTGCTGGTTGCAAAAAATATATTTAACGAGAGCGTAAGTTAAAGTCGGCTCTAACCGACTTGGATATACCCGTTACTTATGAAAAAACATGTTTAACAGTGCTCCCCCGTTCCTTAGTGTTACCATCCAAAAAGTATGCAACATTTTTTTAGGGTGGTAGCTGGGAGGGCTTGGTTCACTTTTTTGCTTATAACTTGAGAACCGTTCATCCGATCTTTGTCATTTTTTCGATCGAAATCGATTCATTTTGCTAACAACTAACTATCTCTAGAAGGTGCGAATCCTCTATCTTTTTAACTGTAGGAGATATAACTTTTTTCCAAATTGCGGGGGCTGGAGGGGGCGTCGCCAAAATTTGAAACAAACTTGATCTGCGTGCAGATAAAAGAAGCATTTGCCCCATACATGTCAAACTGCTATCTCTTACCATCTCTGGGATCTAGGTTTTCATACTGACAGACGGACGGACGGACGGACGGACGGACGGACGGACGGACAGACGGACAAGGCTAAATCTCGGCTGTTGATGCTGATCAAGAATATATATACTTTAAATGGTCGGAAATGATTCCTTCTGCCTGTTACATACATTTGCACGACTTTAGTATACCCTTTTTACTCTACGAGTAACGGGTATAATTAGTTCATTAGATGGCAAGGGTATCACACATTTGAATAAGCACTTTTTGGTTAGAGGTTAGGGCATACTCGACGGGACAGAAATTCTAATTTAAATTTTTTCCTATCATTGACTGCAAAAGAAAAAACACAAAAAGGGTGCCTAGGATGAGATGGACATTGGGTCACTTGCATGAGCTGATTATAGTTCACTTATTGATTTGCCATATTCGATCTTTATCTAAAAATATTATTTCACTTTTGCCAAAAATTTATCTCTTCCAAAAAAAATATAAACTAAGATTTTTTATGTATTATTAATATGGATTATTTTTGAGGTTGAACGCTTCATATTCTTTCAAGGGTATTATCCAGTCTATACGAAAATTTTTCATTTTAATTTACTCTAGCACGTGGACCAAAAAAAATTTTTCTGCTTAGGTTATGGCATCACAAGAAAAAAAATTGGACTTTGGTGGATATGATTAAAGTCAGAATTTTATGACGATTTTCTGGCCATTTTTCACAGGTTTTTTCAGCTACTTCACTTGCGCTTTAGCACTAAAATTTTCGGCCAGTCGGCAGACGTCTACTAGACGATTTAAAATTCACGCATGCACTGCACTATACACACACAGCAACCACTGGACGATGAGACGGTTGGAAGAGAGCCGCTGAGCGATTTGCATGAGTCGTAGTGCTGGTTTTAATTCAGTGGTGCACAAAACGCCTATGGCCTGTCCCACGGGATAGGAACTGAAAATGCTGCCGGCGTCGCAGCCTACACACGCATAGAAAGAGAGAATACGTGTGTTCTATAAGTAGCACGCACACATATTTATTTCTTTGCTTGTAGCCCATGTTTGACATAATGATGTTTACTTCGTGTTTCGCTGCTACACACACCATCGCAAAGCTTGTTAGTGTGTGTTTGGGCACCACTGTTTTAATTACTCTATTTAGTTATTAGCTATGTTAATAACATCGACTTAAGCGCGGTTTACTTGTGCTGCATACTTTTAGGCACTTGGAGATAGAACCTATGTTAAGCTGTTCCCTCACATAAAGTATACCTACTTTTCGGATGCATATGAAAAATTCACTTTAACAGTTACTACTAAAAGTCTGCGACAAGCGCATTACATCTTTCTAAGCTACCTGTTTTAATTTTTTTTGAATTGTGGTTATAAAAAAATGTTCGTAAGAGATAACCCCATCCTGTCAATATTTAAGACCTGAGCAATTGTTATGGTAAAATTAAAAAAACTTAATAAAAGGCAGCAAATAATTAAAAATTATAAAAATATTTCAAAAATCCAACTTTGATGTGCTATAACTTCGTCATTTATGATTGGATTTTAAACAACTGTGGTTTGTTTTAAAAACAATTTTCTTATCTTTAATTCAGTTTATTCATATCGGTTTACTAAAACCACAGAAAATGACATTTTAGTAGACCTTCCTTTTTCCAAAACACTAAAATTAAAAATTTAGCGATATCTCATAAACCGTACTACTTTTGACATATCTGAGAGCAGATTTAAATTCAGCGTGAAATTCTACATAATGATCAATTGCTAAAAGTGCCGGATACAAAAACTTTTGAAATTTTGTGACATAGTGTAACCTGTCTGGAAGTTTTCTCATTATAACGTCTTTTATAGTATTGCTCAAAGCACTTCTGTAAATAAGTGTGTTCATCGGATGAACATCCTCAAGTGTGAGTTTGTTTTGAATTACAAAGAACTTATTTTCTAGTTCTTCTACAAACTAACGAATACTTTCGTTAAACTGAGTGTTATACAGACGCCTCAGTAATTCTTCGCGAGGGTTCTGGACTTTGAAGGCTCCTGTGAGAGCACTCTTCAGCTCTATCCAGGTGTTGGCTGCAGAAACTTGGGACACACGTTGGACCTCTCCAGATATCCGCAGTTCTATGGCTCCAAATAGTATGCTAGTTTGGCGGAGATCTCTATCTCTCGTGGGGTACAATTGTAAGATGAACTCCACTCTCCTGATAAATGCACAAAGGTCTTCTGTTGATCTGTTGAATATACGCACCTGCCTAATTTGGCCCAGAGCTGTTGAGCTTGTTCGCCTGATGGATTCATTGTTGTTGGTTTTGCGTTTTTAAATCAAATTAAACATTTTTTCACGTAGATTCAACTGTCATACTTGATTTTCTTTACGAGGTTCTTTTACGGATAAGTATACAACATTCAGTACTTGTATTAGTACTGGGATGCAGGATATCTATTATCCTTTAAGTCGATCCTTAAAACGTTTGACTTATCCTACTGGCGGTGCCAATTAGATATTTGACAATGCACTTGTATAAAAAAACGATTTTCTTTATTGCAATTATCAAATGGCTTAAGTGAGAGATTACATTAAATATACTAAGACTTTTATATAAGCGATCCGTATTGATTGAAAGATCATGTAAAACTCTGATGGCTGGGTTGACGTTGACGCTTAGCAAACCTCGGTTTTGAGCTTTTGAGAATGAAGTTCTAAAAAAGCTTTTTCTCTCTTTTCTCTTTTCAAGAGTGCGTTTTTATCAAGAATAATTTGAGCTGCGTGCGAACTGCCCTTTGTTCTCAGTATGAATTGCGATTATGGTGAAGGGATCATGTTCATGCCTTGTCTCGCCAGATTTGCTATTTCTACAAATTATTTTCCAATGCTTATGTTTATGTGTAAATATATAAATAGCAAATGCCATGTTGGATTGGAATATGGCTGTCATTGTTGTTGTTTTTGGGTCGATGCGTGAGCACGCTCCTTTGTTTACTGCACTTCACTTCACTACACTTATGAAAAGCTTGCCCTGAGCGGGCGGCTGCGTGGGTTCGCTAGTCTGCTGGCCAACAGGTTGGTGAGTAAAAAACAAACACAGGGGAGAGTCCCTCGAAAAATCGCTGGCAAATCATCTTGAATCAAAAAAGTCATCGTGACTGAACGCCACTGAAGGTAACCTCGTCCGACCGTCAATCACGGGCTGTTCCGTGATGTCATCCTACATGTGAAGCCCTGTAAAAACTGTCAGAAGTCTAAGGTGAGCCAATTGAAACCAGCTGGACAAATGTTTACTCGACAGATAGCAGAGCCTTCCCACACCTTGGGAGCCGACCTTGTTGAACCGCTCCACCAGCACTCGTATCCTTGGTGCTTCTGCAGCAATATCATTCGCCAAGGCGGCTGAACGCTTTGCAATTTGCAAGCTTGCGGCCAAATATGAGGGACCGTTAAAAATAATAAGTTTATCTCTTCCAACATAGTGCGCTCCAAACAGCGAACGCAGCCAGATTATGGTGTCAAGAAGTGATGCAAGACCTACCACCGCATACCAATGGAGTCTTATTCCACCATGGTATAGCACCTGGAATTGATCCCAGCCTGCCCACGGTGGCCTCACCAAAACAGAGACGGGACAATGGGGATGAGTACAACCGCACCAGTGATGAGGAATAATTAGTACCCCAGCGACGACCAACTCCCATGCCATCGGAGGAGGAAAGCGTTTCAATCTACCCAACCTGGGGCTCAACTGGGGTCAACAAGAGGAGTTGTACGAAGTAGCATCTCTAACGTCCTTGGGTAATGTGGCCATTTCTCTGGACACTAGCACCCCGTGTCCAGAGCTGTCTCCATTGCTGAACGTGCCGATGCTGTCACTAGAACTCGACGACGAAGAAGAAATGACGGTCTTACCAGGGCTGAAAGGTAAACCAGGGTTATCAGTTATGTTCTGGGACGTGTACATCGAAAGAAGAAGCCAACGACTATTCACCAGAGGAGTCTCCCGAACTTTCGCTGGAATCCACTTGGACATGGATGAAGGCTATGTCAATCGCTCGGACAAATGATCTCAGTTCACCGAACACCACGATACAGCCTGCAAATTGTCGGTCACCCGGAACTGGTATTACTCCTGGGAGACCACGACAGTCCGTGCCACCAGTCTACTCCGAAATAAGCCTCGACATGGAGGAGCAGCCAAATGAGGCCTGAGGAGTGCGTCGCACCACACCCAAGCCTAACCGCAGCACGACCAAAGCCACGAACAGCCGCAAATAAATTACTATATCCTTACGCCTCGAAAAACAGGGAGAGTGAGACGCTCTGAAACCGCGTCACAAGCCAATAGTGTCTGACGACCCGCTGGAGGAAAAAAAGGCAGCAAGAAGGAACGTCTTATAATAAGTTCATCTGTACCAAAATGAAGTAATGACCCACTGAAGGGAACAAGGCAGCCAGGAGCAGGTCAAAGGAGACAAAGGGACAAGGAAAGCATCAAACACAGAAAAAAGGCGAACAACAAAGAAAATTTCATATGGAAGTTGGGTGGTGAACTAGATCGGAACTAAAGATCGGGAAAGTAACACCTCCCACTCGATCTATTTTCTGTTTCCGTTGTGTCCTGAAATATTTCTGTAAGTGTCCCTGGCCAGACTAGGCTTACTGCAGCCTGAAAGAGAGAGCATCACTAGATGAGAGAATTCGTGTGTAAAATTAGCCTAATGAAAATTGTGTAAATTCTCGGTTTAAACCTCATAGATAAATCCATAAAGTGGTACAAACGCGTATGAACATATGCAAAAAAAAATATGTATTGCTCAGAGCTCAACGATAAGCCTGTTTTTGTGCTTAATTTTTCTTTTATTGTTTACAATAACAACATAAGGGCAGTTACCAATGCTCCGCATATTTACCGCGAGTGTGCGGGTGCATTCAGTGACGATTTACGACAAAACGCCTCCGTCTCGCCAAAAGAGCTTAGGGCCCAAAAAGTAGACTTCAATAGCAACAGCACTAAGAGCTGAGCAGCGCGACGAGTGTCGAAAGAAGTTTGGCACTATCACTATCTCTTGGCGTGTGTGCTTTAATTTTTTCGCACAAGAGAAAGGGACCTACAGTTTAACGCCGAATCTGAAATGCAAAGTAAAAGAATTTGCTTTTTCATGGCTAGTTACTTCACAGCTGGCGCCAATAGCTGGTGAAGGTTACCGGATGTGTAAAAGCAAATTTCTCAAGAAAGAAAATACCTTTTGTTATTTGATGTTCCAAGGCGGGATCGAACCCACGACCTCCCGCCCAGCAGTCCGGCACACTAACCGCGGGGCCACATGCGGCCACATGTTAAAGAATAATCTGAATATTTGTACCAAAATTAAATTTCTTTAGTTTATTAAATGAATAAAGCGCGAACTGTTTTATTTTTTTAAATCAAAGAAAAAAATAAAAATTTGGCGGCTGGCAATCTTATTCATTTAATTTGTTCCAAGTAGATTTGTTTACATCAATTTTTGAATATGATATCTCTCAAATGGCCGCCTCTGGCGTTGATGGCGTATTGTGCCCAGCATTTCCATCGATTTCGCCAACATTTCGGCCGGAATAGCGGCTATTTCTTCACGAATGTTGTCCTTGAGCTCTTCTACGGTCCTTGGCTTGTTAACGTAAACCTTTTACTTCAAATATCCCTACAAGAAGAAGTCAGGCGGCGTCAAATCGGGCGAACGCGGTGGCCAGTCCAAATCACCACTTTTCGACATCAAACGGCCCGGAAACAGTTTCTTCAGAAAATCGATTGTTATGCGACTTTTGTGCGGTGGAGCGCCGTCTTGTTGAAACCAGAACTGCCTCATACGCTTTCGACGAATAATTGGAATCACAAAATTGGTCATCATGTCGCGATAACGCTCCTGGTTGATGGTAACAGCATGGCCATTTTCATTTTGGAAGAAAAACGGCCCAATGACCGTTTTCGCACTAACGCCGCACCAAACTGTGACTTTTTCGTCATGAAGAGGCACTTCTTGAATCTCCTGAGGATTTTCAGTGGCGTAAATACGGCGATTTTGCTTATTTACGGTCCCATTCAATGTGAAATGGGCTTAATTTTTAATTTTTTAAAAGCACGTTGAGTTTTCACAATTGACTTGTTCTGTTGAATGTAAATTTCAACTATTTCAGAGCGCTCGCGTGGCGTGTATTGTTCCATGGTAAAAATCTGCTTGGACTGACGCTTCAAACGCGGTATGTCATTAAGCGATCTGACATCTCTGTCGAAAGTTATGGCGTTGCCAGATGGGTCCGTCGAATATGGGCAACCCTGTAATTCACAATATCGTAGTATTTCGTAGCGTTAAAATAAATTGTTCCAAGCAATTCTAGGATTTTCTTAAGTAATTTGAATCATTATATACTTGGTACTATTTTTACTGCAATGTTATTAATGTACCTTGTACCTTATAGGTTAGGTAAGGTTGAGATGGCTAGGAACAGTAAGACTGTCCCTACACATACGCCAAGATAGGCCCATTGCGATACCATATTATTCCCTATTTAAGCCTACTAAACATTGCGACGACGTTAAGAATTTTAGTAGAGATGGAATCTCAATAACGGATACTTCCTAGAGGTTGAGTAGAAATGGGTGACCAAGAGTTTTGAGTCTCCTTCTTCTAAGAGCTGGGCAATGGCAAAGAAGATGTAGTAATGTCTTCTCCTCTTCTTCACATTGGCGGCTTCTGCAAAAGTCGTTGTGAGCTACGCCCAAGCGTGCTGCACGCCGATGAGGCAATAACCCGTTAGGGCCCCAATCTGAATTGATATTTTTTTTTTTACTTTGGCGCAGAAGACTGTTGGTTCGTTTTAGGTTGAACGTTGGCCACATGAGTTTAGCTACGGCTCAAATCGAAAGGTTGTTCCATCGCTCTGCAGCCAGGCGCCACGTTTCATTCCTTGTAAGTATTTTAAATGAGGCTAAGTGCATCCCCTTCAAGCTCTTATCTGCGAGGAGCTGAGAGGTAGTGCCCTGTCTTGCCAGTTTATCGGCTGACTCGTTTCCCTCAATGTTGCGATGTCCAGGCACCCAGATGAGGTAGATACGGAAATGCTGAGCGATCGCATTTAAGGATCTACGGCATTCCGTAAGTGTTTTGGCGTTATTGGTGTGCGAGTCAAGAGCCCTTAGAGCTGCTTGACTATCTGAGTAAATGTATATGTTCCCTTCATTGATCATGAGTGTGATAAGGTATTTGGCGGCCTTCTGGATGGCAACCAATTCTGCTTGGTTCACACTGCAATGATCAGGGAGGCGGAAAGAGATTTCTATACTTAAATATTGATTTTTTTTTTTTTTTTTTTTTTAAATATATATATTTTTTTATTTAGACACCTTTAGGCTAAATGTTACAATTTTCTATTACTAGTTGAAGAACCTTATAATTGTAGGGGAAGGATTCTTCTACGTTTTATTTTGTTGCATGTTTGGAGTTTGTTGTTGTTTGTAATTAGTTGTAAGGATTTTAACTCTAATATTATGTGTATTGTTGTTTAGAAATTTTAGGTTTGTAATGGGATTAAGGGGTAATTGGTTTTGATGATTGTCTATCCAGTAATTTGTAGTTGTAGTTGTGTGTTGGCTGTTCGACGCATTTGTTTGGGCTAAATCCTTCGATCAGCCAGGTCCCCTGGGTGTATCCTTTTGAGCCTACGTCTTGCCCTGATCCCGTTGATCCTGCGCGTTCGGAGTAAGCGCCTGGCGAGGTTGTTTGGGTGTGTGGCGACCTTATCCAAGTACCTCGCTGCTTGGTTGTTGATTGTGTCGCCAACCATCGGGACGCCACACTCTCTCGATGTCTCGAGTACGGATGAACCACTCCGCTCCAGTGATCCTCCTCAGGATTTTTGGCGTGGAAGACCCTGATTTTGTTCAGGTGGGTCTTCGCGGCGATGCCGTATACCTGGACTCCGTACCTCCAAATCGGTGCCAGGATCACTTTGTAAATGAGGACTTTATTCCTCAGCGAGAGCTTGTTGTTGGCGTTGAGTAGCCAACTCATCCTCTTCGCCTTGGAGTGGAGTTTGCCAGCAACTTCGGCGGCATGCTGCTTGAAAGTTAGCCTCTTATCAAGTATCACCCCTAGATACTTGTGCGCCGTTTGGTGGGGGAGGAGCTCTCCATGCAGGAAAACGCCAGGGCTGCTAACTGTCCTCAGGGTGTGCGTGACAGATACGCACTTATCGGGGTTGATGGAGATGTTCCATCGACACGCCCAGTTCTCAAACCGTTTGAGATACTCCTGCAACATGTCTGTTGCCGAGTAAACGCATCTGTCACGCGCCATAATTGCTGTGTCGTCAGCGAATGTGGCAATTAGGAGGTCCTGCGGCTCCTCAATCGGTATGTCCATAGCAGTGGGCATATCTGCAGTAAATAAACTGTAGAGAGTTGGCCCCAGAACGCTGCCTTGAGGTACTCCTGCTCGAATCCTCTTCTTCTGGGATGCAAGGCCATCCTGGACAACTTTAAATGTCCTGTCAGACAGAAACGATCTGACGATCAAGAAGAGTTGGGGATTGAGCGTTCCCTTCAGCTTGGCTAGTAAGCCATCATGCCAGACGCGGTCAAATGCCTGTTGGATATCCAAGTACGCTGCCACAACGTACTCCTTGGCGTGGAATCCTTCCAGGACGAAATTGACCACTCTGTGCAGCTGTTCTGGGGTACCATGTCCCAAACGAAATCCGAACTGGAACTTTGGTATGCTCCTTTTGACGGCTGGGGTCTCCAAGATCCTTCGTAATAGGCACCTCTCCAGCAGCTTGCCAAATGTAACTAGTTTAAATGAGGCTAAGTGCATCCCAATCAAGCTCTTATCTGGGAGGAGCTGAGTGGTAGTGCCCTGTCTTGCCAGTTTGTCGGCTGACTCGTTTCCCTCAATGTTGCGGTGTCCAGGCACCCAGATGAGATGGATACGGAGATGCTGAGCGATCGCATTTAAGGATCTACGGCATTCCGTAAGTGTTTTGGCGTTATTGTTGTGCGAGTCAAGAGCCCTTAGAGCTGCTTGACTATCTGAGTAAATGTATATGTTCCCTTCATTGATCATGAGTGTGCTAAGGTATTTGGCGGCCTCCTGGATGGCAACCAATTCTGCTTGGTACACACTGCAATGATCAGGGAGCCGGAAAGAGATTTCCATATTTAGGTCTGTGGAGAAAACTCCACCTCCTACTTTGTTTTCAAGCTTTGATCCATCTGTGTAAATATTGATGGAATTTGCTCTGCTGTGGGGCAAGTTATTCCAGTCGAGTCTACTAGGGATATTGACGTCATAGAGTTTGTGGAATGACGTTTTGGGTATACAGCAGTCAGTAATGGCGGGAACCGCGCTGTGGTGGTTTAGTATTGTTGAGTGTCCACGCTAACTGTTTAGACATCAAGTTCAAAGAAAGCAGATAAAATATGGTGTTTAGTGCTTCCGTTGGGGTGGTTCGGAGCGCACCGCTCATACATATTTCAGCACTTCTCTGTACCTTGTGTGAAGTGTTCAGGACTGATGTTTTCTCGATTGCTGACCATCATACTAGAACTCCAAAGAATAGTATGGGACGTACTATGGCTGTGTAAAGCCAATCAACAATTGCTGGGGAAAATCCCCATTTGCGGCCAATCGCCTGCTTACAAAAGAAGAGAGCAATGGATGCCTTCTTCACTCGCTCAGAAATATTGTCGTGCGAGAGTAGTTTCCTGTCCAGTACGACGTCTAGATACTTGGCATTGTTTTTGAACTCTATACTTATATTGTTTAGTTTGGAAAAGATAAGATCTGGAACTTTGTATCTCCGTGTGAAGAGTACTAGTTCTGTCTTTTTTCAGATTTACACCCAGACCGCCAGAAGACGCCCACTCAGAAAGTGTCTGCATGAGGTCACATAAGGTTTGTGGGAAACTTTCGCATTTGAATATAGCAATGTCGTCTGCATAAGCCACCACCACATGTCCCGCCGCCTTCATGAGGCGCAGCACTTGTTTGACTGTTACGACTCAGAGAAGCGGGGTAAGGCTAATGTCAGAGTGCGCGCGAGAAGCGATGCTACGCGAGAAGCGATAATATTTCTTGCTATGAGCAATGCGATCAGATGACATAGTGAACGCTTTGAGCGAAGCGAGTTGCATTGCTCAATTTTATTTGCTGTCAGAATTTGTCATGATTTAATAATACAAGGATAGGCCAGTAGTGAGAGCATGTAACTTAGAGATCTCGAACTTTGTTTTCTATGACTATTGTAAGCGCAAGCGAGTTGCATTGCTTTATTTTAGATATTAGTCTCCCACTCAACCGAAATGAAAAAGGAGAGTTTAATAACACAAGACAACAAAATTGTACTACTTCCAGTATATTGAAGGGTTGGCGATGATTCAGAGTTGGTCCAACATGTTGAGATTTTTAGTAATTTGAGCATGAAATTGCAAAAAATCCCTTTTTAGACTCTTTTAGAAGTATGTATTTTGTGAGGAACTTAAACTTTTGTTTTGACTTTCTTTGATAAAAAAAAGTACTACTCCTTGCTGTACCGTTACTGCAGAACACCAGACAATTTTGTTATTTTATCATTATCGACACGATGTATTCAAATGGTATATTTTCATTAAGAAATAATCTTACAATTCTTTGGGATAGTTTTTTTTTTAAGTTAAGAAATAGTAATTCACGAAAATATTAAAGACAGCCAAAAAAATTTACGGCTACCCAACGAATCGCGTCTGAAAAGGGTCAAAAACGCACTTTTTGCATCTTTAAGCTCAAATTATGTGATGGAAAATTTCCGAAATAGAATTCATGTTCCTTGTTGCCTAGAGTAATTTATGTAATGATGTACGCAAACATCCAGAAAAGTTTTTTTTAATTATTTGTCAATTTCGACGTTTGATAATATTTAAAAAGAAAAGTAGCAGTAAATTGCAGAAACGTTGGTCAAATTTTAGTATTCATTTCATATTGCCGGTCAAAAATTAATAATAATAATAATATGCATGATTTGCAAATAGAAGAAGATAAAAATGCAACAAAAATATCGTGCGATCTGAGCGAGTTCAAGCGAGAAAGCAGGTTGCAGGTTGCAACTGTGGTGTAAATACCACTTTTGATTCCCTCCATTTTTAAGGTATATAGCTAGTCTTAAGGCAGCTTATTACTGTTATGTAGTCTTGAAAGGTTTGTACCTTATAAGCTAGTGAAAATTTTACACTATAATTCGAGAAAAATTACTACATTACTGTTGTGTTTTTGCATAGCATACTCTTAAGCATGGGACAATTTTCAAATTTTAAGCACTTGTATTCGAAGTGGAATATTTTCTCTTGAAAATCTCGTAGGAATGTTTTATGATAGTTTATTTCAAAGATAAGGAGTGGTTCTATTCGATAATTTCAAAGGAGTAACAAATAATTGGATTCCCCACAAAATAAGCCTTCAAAAGGTCAAAATATGCATTTTAGGCAACTTAAGGCTCAAATTACTCAAAATCTACATGTGATGGACCAATGTTTTAATATATTGAAAAATGTTCAATTTTGTTGGCTTTTGTTATTTTGGAGCAAAAAAAAAATTAAACGCAAAAGTAATGATTATTCCGAGTATTAACAGAAAGAAATGCGGGGCAATCTCTATAAATATAAAAGAGAGTCAGGAGACTGATTGATTTACTGACTGATTCACTGATTGACAATCAGCCTCAACGGTAAGAGATAGAAAGCTGAAATTTGGACAGGAGTTTCTGTTAGTGGGGAAAGTGTGTACTAAGACGGGTTTTTTTTTTAATTCCACCCGGAAAAGTCGGAAAAGCGTTGGAAAAGTTTGTATGGGAAAAATTTTATTTTTCATTTGATTGATTTGAAATTTGTTTTGTATGCAAAGTACGCGAAATAATTCGACACGTGTTTTCCCGATTTTGAAAAATCCGCCCACGAGGAAAATGGCCGGAAAATTCTATATGAAAAAAATAGAGGGAAGCTAACTTCGGTACAGCCGATATACCCTTGGAGAATGATATATGCTGCCAGTTTGATATATGGCTATACGATATATTCATCAAAAAAGTTTTTCTCACTAGAACTACATTTTGGACCGATCGTTCCTATGGCTATATGCTATAGTCATCCGATTTAAATCAAACTAGATCTGTACAAAGTGGGAGCGATAGCATTGAAAACAAAAAAGTTTTTCTTACTAAGACTTTTTTTCAGATCTATCTTTTGTACGGCAGCTATACTATATAGTTGTCCGATTATTATAAATCTCGGTGAAATTATGTGAAATCATAGAAAACTTATAAATACAGGGGTTGGGAGCGATATCATGAAAACAAAAAAGTTTTTCTCACTAAGACTTTTTTGCAGACCTATCTTTTGTATGGCAGCTATACTATCTAGTTGTCCGATTTTGATAAATCTCGGTGAAATTATGTACTATCATAGAAAACTTATAAATACGGGGGTTGGGAGCGATAGCATTGAAAACAAAAAAGTTTTTCTCACTAAAACTACTTTTTCAACCGATCGTTCCTATGGCAGCTATATGCTGTAGTCATCCGACCCGGCCGGTTCCGACAAATGTGCAGCGTATTTATAACAAAAGACTTTGTGCAAAGTTTGGTTTAGATAGCTTTAAACTGACGGAGGAGATAGCATAGAAACAGACAAAATAAGAAATCATTTGTGTTTTCTTTTTCCGATGTTGGAAATACCGCCGGGATGCGCGCTGGGAAGTGAGTGGGATGTGGGTGTGATGTAGGAGGATGTGGATGGGATGTGGGTGGGATGTGAGTGGAAATTGGGTGTAGAGTGGGTGGAATGGGGGTGGGAGTTGGAGGGGAAACCCATCAGCAAAGTTCGATTTCTGGGTTCTACGGGGTATTATTATATCTAATATTGTTTGGTTCTATACTGTTGAAGGCGCAGCGAAGCGCGTCGGGTTATTTGCTAGTTCATTTATATGATTGTAGCAGCTAGATAACGAGTATTTCTCTGAAAAAGTAAATTGATTTTCTGACATATCAGCATTTGGAAGTTAAGAAATCAGACCAATCTAAGCAAATCAACAAATATTAGAACAATTCTATTTGACGGTAACATTTTTTTTAAGTTTGAGCAACAGCTCTAGCAGAGCTAATAGGTCATCCTTCTTCGGCTTAACCGAAGTTTTCAGGGGTGCCATAGAATTCACTAGCGATTTGGCTTCTAGCGATTTGCCAAAGCGCTCGAATATTTTCGCCATACCACAGAACTTCAAGCGATTTCATTTCTTAAGCATGTTCACAAACCCTTTCGATCTTTTTATGCGTTTTTTATTAATATTTTGAAATGAAAGTTAATTGTTTAGTTCTTGTTTAAACAAAACCATCTTAATTTTCTTTAACTGTGTTAAGTTTTTCTTTTTTCTCTTTCTAAATCAGACGATATGCGAAGGCTAAGTAAGGAGCATAAGGATGCTCCATCATAAAAGCCAAGTAAATTTCGCTCTGGACATCTATACGATGCTTTTCCCTTTATAATATAAAAAGGGTGCACCACTGAAATACTAGCGATTTGGTGCGTGCCAGGGAATGACAACTTTAACTACCGATTAAACTAGCGATTTTATTAGCGATATGGTAGCTGGTTCGAGCCAGCTAAAAAATCCCAAATAAAAAACATAGGTCGCTATCCATAACAACATAAACTTAACATATTAAATGTTTAATTTTGTTGATGTAGATTATTCACAAATTGAGCACCCTTCAAGAATCTATAAGTCTTATTTTAATAAAAAAAAAGAGAAAGGCAAAGCTAACTTCGTCTGTACCGAAGTTTTGATATAGCTTGTCTCAACAGTTAGCGACTTCGACCAAACTTCGCAGATCAGCTTAAAACATTCCATATTACCCATGACCGTGTTTGAGAGCAGTAATATTGAGAACAAAACAGTTTTTCTTACTAAAACCCATATTCAGAACGAACATATGTATGGCAGCTACAGGAAGTAGTCATCTGATCCGGTCGGTTCCGACATATTAGCAGCGTGCAGTAAAAAGATTATAATACACTTTTCAAGTGTATAAAAATTAATTGCGTATTTAAGCAAATCGCTGACTCATGAGTGCGCGATCTGCAAATCACTCGAAAACAGGCTCTGTGGCAGGCCGAAATCAAATTCGAGCGAATTTAGAGCGAAACTGATTTCTATGGCACCCCTGTTTCATAAAGCAATAAGATGTTTTATATGTGGTTGGATTCTCTTTTTTGCAGTTGTCGTCAAGATCAATACTTTGGATGGTGTAAACAGGATGCGAATAAAGCGAACTAAAACGTGGTCAAATAGTTTTGTTGTAGCAAAACGCTCTATGGACATTGAAACACATTCAAGATGCTTCTGTGTCTGGCGATGCCGATGCCACTGCGTTGGAAAAATAGAAACTCATGTAAACTTCAATGTTTGTCAAAAAATGAGTTATCAGGCCAGACGAAATGCCGGGCTACTTTTGAACTGTCCACCTGGTGATGATAAAGATGATGAATGCCTTTTGAGTAATGATAGTGAACAAAACATAATTGCATTTGGGGTACTCTGTAAAATTCTTCAATTTATATTGTATATGGTTATTATTCTATTGTTCTTGGGTAAGTACCAATTGAATATTTTGCATTCGTTGACGCCAACTAAACTCATAAAAAGAAAGAGAGCGCAAGTTTAAGTCGGCCCTGCCTACCTTCTATATACCAGGGACCGTAATTGCTTAAAGTTTAAGAATAAAAATTGGGATGTGAGTTTATGAGCTATTTGCGATTAAGTACATATCAATGCATTTTTTAAAAATCAAAGGCGCTTTATAAGTAGAGCGGAAAGTGTCTAAATTGGCCTTTAAAGACAGAAATTTTTCGATTTATAGCATTTTTATCAAAATAAATCAATCATTTCTTCATGCTTCTCATTCCTTCCCCAGAATACATGAAGAAATTTTGTGTCATGTTTCACCCAAAAACTTATTAGCTATCCCTACCTGAGGTAGCCAAAATGAAATAGAAACGTAATAAATAAAAAACATTTGCCTACATGAGCTAAAAATTTGACGGTATACATCTCTAATTTCCATTTAAAACTTAAAAATAAATGTTGACTTCCAATTTGCAGAGTTTTACAAGTTATCGGGACATTAAGTTGCCTATGCACTACCACCATGCCGACTTTCAAGTCGGATGACTATTACACCGTATTGTACTACAAACAAATTGTCCCTCTTATGCAGTCCAATGATATGCGCCTATATGCGTTTAAGAGAAAATTTTTCTTAGTACAGATCAGAGACCCGACGAGTAAAAATAGCAGTGAGCGAATCAACCTCGCCGATTACGATTACCTAGCAGTAAATTTGGCACCGTGGCACCTCATCATCGTAGAACAGCACAGTTTTAATAATTATTATACGTCAAACCATCAATAGTACGCTGGCTCTAGGTCTCGTTATGTTTGCACATAACTTCAAAAGGAACACAACACAAAGGAGGCAAGGTAGACATACAGCTGTTTCATTGGTACCTCTACCAAATCATCAGTGCCTTTTGCCTAATGTACTGGCCCCAACGACTCTTACTCCATGCCGGAGCTGCCATAATCGTTTGGGACTTCCTAAACGACTTGACACAGTCTAAAATTTCGGTTGTTTTGTAATATATCAATAAAATAGTGAAAAATTATAACTTAAAAATTGTAATTAAAGAAATTTAATTTGTATACTTTTTACCAATAATATTGGCTCTTTTAGAGTTTTTACGACAGTTTTACATGCTTTTTGGCTATTAAATATATGAAAAAGTAATAATAGAAAGTTTGTTTGTACCAACGGTTTGATTATTTTGGTCTAAGCTACAACTTCGTACCGTATTACTTGTCCAAATTTGTAACAGGTTTCAAAACATAGATGAAAAACTGTAAAAAAGTGCTAATAACTTTGTTTTTTGGACGACTTTTGCCATTTGAAGTATAAAGCTGTAATTTTTTTGATTTGCTACAAAGCAGAGGTCGCCAAAATCAGTCCCCCGTTTGACTGTGTCAGAAAACAACCGCTCTTGCGCGATCACATTGAATAGAGGTCGCTAAGCAACCTTTAACTTCGCTCTCTGTCTCTCTTTGGTTGTGAGAGGAGAGAAACACATATTTTTTTCTTTTTTCTGTCAGGTCTATCTCGGGCCCATTTGGCAAAATTCACGCATTCAAAAGGTCTTCTTCGTATGTATGCATTGGTGTGTACGCTGACTGCTTAGGCTCGGCTAACAATATGAATGTGTGCGATAAACTATATGCCTTCTCTCGTTCTTTCTCACGCTAACTCGCTCTCTGTTTATGCTTAACTATGGCGCTCTCTTGAGTCTGCAACCGATTGAAACAACCTTTTTCAAGTTCGGTCTTCGTGAAGACCGTATTTGATGAGCGATTGACTGAATTGGGCTTCTATAGGGTTGCTCTCAGACCGATCAGTGCTGTGTGTTCAACCACGGACACCGAGCAGTGAGCGAAATTGCAGCTTCAATTCGGTTAAGGAAAGCCCGAGTGCGTTTTGTTTTTGTTTATTCGGTCAGTGACGTGAGCGAAGCAAACCGAACATTTGGTTGAGAGTTATTTACGAGCTATGCTACAAAGGAATGTTTTGTAGGCCAAGCCAAGAGCAACAACTTTGCTAAAAACATAAGAGCGAAATTCAAAATAGTTTACGAATCGTTAATCCTACTCTGAAGCTCAAAGTGCAATATAAAGAAAACGGCAGCTAATCGGAGCAAACCCAGACAGTGATTTTATACTACCCTTTTACCATTCCTGGTAAACCTTATAAGATATCGAGTCCAAATTTGAAACTTAAATTTATATTCGCAATAACTACAATCGCTGTAATTCATTAAGATCGGATATAAAATAGCCAAGTTAAAAAATGCTGCATTCTTTTCGGATGTTACCACTCAGGTACACAGGAACAGAGTTCTATTAAACATTTCTTCTCAAGAGTAACGGGTATATCGAAGTCGGTTAGAGCCGACTTTAACTTTCGCTCTCGTTTGAGTTAAAAAATGTGTCACAGTGTTATTAAAGTGAATAAAAATAAATTAATTAGTTAACATTATGGTCGTTCAG
>JAEIFU010003694.1:0-25171 GCA_018904235.1 Lordiphosa stackelbergi | reverse complement strand
GTTTTGACACGGGATGCAAACCGGTTCTGAACCGAACCGGTTTTGAACCGAACCGAACCGCTTTTTGCGTTCGTGAACCGAACCGAAAACCGAACCAGTGTGTTTTAAAAAATGCTGAACCGAACCAAAAACCGAAAAATAAAATGGTTCGGTTCGGTTCGCTTCAGCTAGGTATTAAGTTACAATTGAGTTACCATACTGAGCAAAATATCCAGCACATTATTTGGTAGAAAGCATGGGCACTCCCTTGGTCACGAAAAAAATGGTTAAAACCATATGGTCGGACTATTCAAATAAGTAAAAACTTAAAAATTTGTTCTAAGAGATCAAACGATCATGCTGAGCTTCTTTTATTCTTTTGACTTGTGTGCTTCTAATTTTCGCCAAAAAATAAGGGACCTGCCGAGTCTAAACGGAAAGGTTTCGCAAACTTATTCACGGCTTCTTCATCCGCAAAAGCTAGTACGTGCAAATAAGTACTCATCGATAAAAAAATCGCGTGACACGGTATTGCATTTGGCAATGCAATAACATCGATAACCCTTTTTCGCAATATAGTGTACTAATGATGAATATTGAATCAGCGGCCAGCGAAAACCAAGCAAAAAAATTCATGTCTGTGCAGTTATTGATTTTGCAAGTACATATTTTGCCATTAACTAAATATCTAGCTCACGTTAATTAATTTTAAGTTACATGTTATCTACATGTGGTTAGTGTTTTTATAAACACTCCTCGTGTATTTACATAAGAATGTAGATTGCACAGTTCGACGCTTTACAGTACTACTTTTTTGCAATTCTAAACGTGCCAACATTTGCCAGAAATTTCACAATAAAAAAACTGAAGAGAAAATTCCAATAAAATACAAAATAAATTTTGTAATGCAATGTCAAAGCATCCCGTACATCAGTATTTTGACTTTGATTCACAAAATAACTCGAGCTCGTGCAAGAAATGCCCCGAAAAAATGACGGGCAAACATTCCGAGAATTTAATGCGCCATTTAAAACGGAAACATGAAAGTGAATTCCTGGAAGTCGAAGAAAAAAAGAGGAAAACCGATCAGAACAACAGCCAGAATCTGATAACAAGATTTGTCCAAGCGTCTCCTGTTAATCATGTAGCACAAGTACAAATGACAAAAAAAAGTTTGATGGATGCCTGCGTGGAAATTGTGACCAAGAATGGAAGGCCGCTGAAAGCCCTGGAGGACAGTGGGTTCAAAAAAATTATTGGTCCAATATGTCAAGTGCTCGGTGTGAGTGTGAACCGACAAAATATACGGGACGAAATTGTGCAAAGAGCAACACAGTTGCGATCTGGCATAAAAAATGACTTAAGAAATCGGTGAGTAGCATAAAAATGATATACAAGTTTACGCAGGAAGATACGTGCATTGTACATACATATGGCTCATAAAATTGTGTGACTCTTTACATATATATGCGAGTACACCAAGTCATGCCATGTGGATATAAAAATTCATTTATGTACAATGTACATACATTCTTGAGCGGTAAACCTTTATTCACAAACAGAATTTAGAAATACATACAAATGTACATAACAATAGATATGTAATATTTACAATTTTTTTTTAATATTTTCAGAATCTTCTCTATAAAAGTTGATTGCGTGAGCAGACTGGATAGGTCTATTATTGGCATTAACGCCCAATACTGGGATGAGGACAATATAAAAGTCGTCACACTGGCTATGAAGGAAATGCACATTCAACATTCCAGTATTAACTTAACAAACACCATTTTGGAAATTCTCCAGTCATTCGAAGTATCTTTGGATCAAATCTATACAATTACAATAGATAATGCAGCCAACATGGTTCGTACTGGCCATTTACTAAATAATAAATTAGTTGATGAGATTTGTAATGAGGAAAAAGAAGAGAATTTTCCAAATTGCTCGGATTCTGAAGACGAAAGTGTTGAGCATAGTTTGGACTCAGAAATATTTTATGATGAATCACAACAATCTCAAAATTGTAATGTCGATATATCTAATGATTTCATAACAACAATAAGATGTGCTGCGCACACATTAAATCTGGCAGTTTGTGATTTGCTAAAAAATGTAACGAAAATACGTGGAAAAGCACGAGTTGTTGTGAAAAAGTTAAGAACACCAACCCTCTTAAATTTGCTAAAGATGCAAAATTTGAATAAGCCAACCCTTGATTGTGTTACCCGTTGGGGGTCAACATACATAATGTTTAAACGATTACTGGAGCTTAAAAATTTTTGCTGCGAAAGTTCCAAGGATATTAAAGATCTTTTTATCTCTACTCGAGATTGGCTTGATATTGAAAATGTGTGCGAACTATTAGCTCCAGTTTACGATATTAATTTACAATTTCAAAAAATGAACCTAACTGCTAGTGATTTTTTTTACGGCTGGCAGGCATGCAAAGTTAAGGTCGAAAAAATGGGCGGACGACACAGCTTAGTATTTGTCAATGCGTTGGAAAAAAGAGGTGCTTTATTGTTGTCAAATCCGCCTATTCTTGCATGCGTTTTCTTAGATCCTAGATATCAAACTTTGCTATCACAAGAAGAAAAAAAGATAGCTAAAACTCATTTAATGTCAATATACAACAAAATCCAAAACCTCAATGAAAGCATAACGGATAATTCTGTAAACTCAATAAGTGAAGACGAGGTGGAAATGCTTGCCAAACAGGTCAATAACAGGGATTCAATTCCATCAAAAAGTCAAATATCGATTGTTAATTGCATCGAAGCTTTTGATGGCGTAAAGCGTATACCTAAAGATAAAGATATTTTTAAATATTGGAATATTTATCCCGAAAATCAGCTTAAGCAAATAGCTCGCATCGTTCTAGCAGTTCCAGCCACACAAGTGTCAGTAGAACGAGCATTTTCCACACTAAAATTTGTTTTATCAGATTTAAGAGCCAATATCGATGAAAATTTACTTGAAGACATATTACTATTAAATCTTAACTAAAATTTAGGCATGTTGAAGTCAATTTAATTTAATTTAGGTTAAATTATTCTATAAATGTACATCCTGTTGTTATGAAATCCAACTAATCAAATGGAAATATCTTAATGAAAGATCTCGTTATGTTATTGAAGCATACTTTCAATTTATTATATATAACCGAAAACCTATGTTAATAAATAATCTGACTACATGTATCAAAATAATATATCTTTAGTTTATTAAATGCATAAAGCGTGAACCGAACCGAACCGAACCGAAACCGCGGTTCAATAGCCCTCAAAAACCATGTAATGAACCGAACCGGCGGTTCAAAAACTGTGTGAACCACTGAACCGAACCGGTCCTTATTTTCGAGCGGTTTGCATCCTGCGTCGAAAATAACACAACGTTTAGAAGCGTATAGAATCGCGAAAAATTAACCGATTTGGGTTCTAAAAAAATTGATTCTACTCTAGAAAGTAAGTACAATTTAAATGTATTGCTCAAAATTATTATTAACAATGCATGAAATTGTGAATCGTTAATAAAAGTAGAGGTTTTTTCTTGGTCACATTCTGAAAAGTCGTGTTAGAAAAAGCATTAAGTCAAAACTCCCATCAGATCCCACTCTCAAACAAATAAGAAATTGTTGTTTAGACAGTTCTTAAAAAACATATCAAAAAATTAGCTGCTCTTTAGAGAAAGTTGCTGAAGATTTAGATTCTTTCGGGCCTGGCTACGTTGTGTTGTTGTGTTGAGTCCCTTTGTCTGCTTGCAGAAACGCTACATAACATGTATTACAAGATAGATTTTGTATATACGCTTGAATTTCGTTAAAACTACGTAGGATTCTATTTTAAGTTTTATCTTGAACAAGAAATGTTGTTACTAAAACAGTCTCGGTGATTTTTGTATTTGCGCTACATAATATGAGCAGGAAAATCGATATGAAAAAAATCTGTCAAATAGTTATCGAGATATTATCGACAAAAGGGGTTTTTTCGATGTTACAGCCAAATCAAATACGTTTTCGAAGAAATTGTACGCCATATTGATTCCGCCATTTTGTTTTCTGAATTTTGACTTCGAATTCGTAATCAGCAACCGAAAACCCTCGAGTACAGACTTTCATTCAAATCAAATTAGTTTTTGAAGAAATTGTCCGCCATATTGGATCCGCCATTTTGTATTTCTAAATTTTGACTTCGGATTCGTGATCAGCGACCCTGAAAACCCCCGAGTACAGACTTTTAGCCAAATCAAATACGTTTTTCGACTTTTGGCCGTCTTTTTGGGATTTGGGACCACTGTGCGACGGATATTTTGAGCGTTTTTCAAACCAACCGAGGCTAAAATCTCCAGAGATTTCCTGGATTTCCTGCATTTGAAAATTAGTTGTTTCGATTTGATTAAAATGTCGTTAAAGCATCTACCTCAAAAAAGATATTTCAAAATTTTGGGTCTTGAATAAGTCTGAGCATCCACTTTTCAATAAATGATAGTCTAGTAGACCTGCATGTTTTCATGTACCCAATGTGAATAGTTTGTCAATTGACAAATACCTATGAAGCATGATTCCAATGATTAGGGTGTTAATTTGTCGATAAGAAGCAAACCAAACAAGCACTAATTTAATACAATTTGTTAACATTTGTTTCAGATATAAAGATCGACATTATGATCTGTCATTTGATCCCCACACTCCCATGTAGTGTTTCACATTGAAAATGGCTTAAAGCTAAGTTAAGTATAAATTGTTAAAGTACTTTCAGGGGTTACAATTTGCAGCTGTTCAAATTTCAAGTAACTAAAGTTTAAGTGTTTTCCATAAAATAAACACAAATTGCAACTCAAAACGCAATCCTCTAACATAAAATGCTGCAATGATACTTGAAGCTGTTGGTTTAAAATCTTAAAGAAAAACAAATGAAAATCTTAATTAGAATGGCAAAGAGCAAACAAGAAAATCAAAATCTTAGAGTGATTGCAATAACATCATAAATAAACTAACCAGTCAAGCGGCAGGGGGCAGGGAGCAAGAAGGGAGGGGGGCATTAATAGAGAACTGCTGAACTCTAACCCAAGCAATTTGACCAGGCCAAGGCGGCACAAGTAGAAACTTTCATAAATGGAAAGCGTAGCTCATTGGATAAGTGTGTGGATGTGGTTGGAATATCGATGTATGTATAAGCCCAGCCAGCAGTCATAAATTTGTGTTGTTCATTTATTTATTTATGACGGCACGCACAGCTCCACAGCTCCAACTCCGTCTTACAGAAATTGACCCCCAAAAATAAAAATAAAAGTTATCTATAGATCGTCGAATGTCTGCGTCTCCGTCTCCCTCTGCGGCGGCAATTTCAAGTTGTGCGTGTGTTTGCCAGCTGATAAATGAAAATTGAGCGCAACGCCAACCGCAGCCGTTCGGATCGAAGTTGAGTTGATAAGGCAATCAATAAAGCAAACACCACACAACTTTGCCCCGCGAGGTTTATTGAACCACACACACACACACACATGCACATGGAGCCAGCAATTAAGTGAGCCAAATAAAGCAATGGCCCTTTCACCAAAATAGATGTCTAGTAAAAGGTATTAAATTATGATAAAATAGACGCAAATATTTGTTTAAACTAAATCACCTGAGTCGGAGAATTCATTTATGAGTATTTTTTGGGTGTTAAGCAAAATATTTACACAAGACTCTAAAGCCAAACCAAACGACACTGAGACGACACAAAATATTTGTGCGTGTAAACAAATGAATTGGATTGGAATGGAATGGAATGGGTGGTTATTCGTCTATGGCCCTGAACTTGTGTTTGTTGATTGAAATTCATTTAATGTCGTCATCAGATTTGATCTTTATAAATGATTTTGATTGACAGTCGATGTATGTAGGGAAAATAAAGAAATAAAACATTTATAGATGTAATTGCACAGCGGTGCCGGTTAGCTCCAAAAAGTATGCTACTGACAATTTGCATATGTTTCATTGACAGCACGACAAAGTTTGCATACCTGATTGATTGAGAGGGCCACCAACACACACACACACTCGTCAATTCATACCCTAGAAAACCTTAGAATACAAAACATAGTAGTTCAGTTATGCGTAGTGGACCAGAAGGATTTTCCTGACCAAATGGGGTTTTGTTTTTAAATTTTTCATCTAATTTGTTAAATATGTATGTCTGATTGTTATTCTGACCAGTAATTGTTTATTCATTGTCCAAACTGTTCAGCCCGATGGGAATCTGGTTAGACCTATAAATTTAAACAAATAACATTATTATCGAGCGGATTCTATAAAAGTTTTGAACCTTAATACGCTTTAAGTTGGGGAAGTGCGAAAAACGGTGTGTTCTTTGAGCAGGATGACACTGGAATCACGCAACACGCAAGGCACATGAACTTTCTTTTGAATTTACACAAATATAACTATTTCAAGGGCTCCTAGTGCTATCACCTGCAGACTTTGGTATCTACTTCTTAATTTTGACCATCTTAAAGTTACCACAAACAAATCATTGTCTCTAAATACCAAAAAAAATATTTCTAAAATATTGTCATTGTTTTAAATAAGTAGAAACCACATTCCGTCACTTCTTTCTTGACAACAGGTTCAGTTTAGGTCAGTGATGACAATTTGGCCTTTAAAAGGACAGATCTGTAACCTGTTTATGTTACAAACTAAAACAAACATATGGGGGAAAGAACTGTACTGAAGCTGCTGGCCAGGAGGCGGCCATTCTACAATTAAATAAGTCGATCATTTGAACGACTTGTAAAACAAAAATCGAAGTAAGTAAAGTATTCATTTTCTCAGATAGTCTAGCTGCATTAAAAGCTCTTGACGGTTATATTAACAATACCAAAACTCTTACGGAATGCCACAAAGTTCTCAATGAGATGGTTCAGCACTTTGAAATAAATTTCGTTTGGGTGTCTGGACACTGCAACATTGAAGGCAACGAGAGGGGGGACCACCTCGATAGACTTGGCACCAACACTCAGCTCCTATCGGATAAGAGCAACATAGGGGTGCCTCTTGCGACCTTTAAGCTACAAATCTATCTAAGCTTACACTCTTAACTATATACTCTTAACATTATAAAATCTAGGGCGTTACTCCGTCAAGAGAGAGTGAATATTTCCTTATTAGTAGGGGCCGTTAGAAGCTGCAATTCAGTTGATGAGGAGGACAACACCACTTCTGTCATTGTCCAGCTCTTAGCAGAAGGCGACTCACAGTTTTGTGTCGTCCTTTTCTAAACGATCTGTCAGACATCTCTGAAATAGATCTAGCCTCTCTGCTCAAGTTTCTGCTATTTTCTAAATGGTTTAACGGGGACGAGACTCCTCTACGACACACCGTAGGTAACACAACGTTCTTGCCAAAAGAAGGATGGGAACCTATCTTCCATCTTAGCCATTGCAACCTTAACTTAACCTGACTCTTTTAAAATGTAATTGGCATTAGGTTCTAATTTATTTTGGTATAAGGTTCCGGTTTATTTCGGGAACTATCTCAAACATCACTTAAGTACATCTTCAATATTTAAACAAGAGTGTTTAAATCAAGTGCCCCGACTTAAAACTAGGGTTGTCGAATATTTCAAAAATATCTATATCGATATTTTTGGCGATTTTAAAAAGTATCACTTCGAAATAAATATTTAGGTGTCAAAAACATCGATATTATCGATATTTTCGATATTTTTCAATAAAAGCCCGCATCCTAACAATGAACAGGTCTATTGAGGTAATAGAGGCGTCATTTGACGCGTAATAAGAACTGAAAACTTATTCATGAATTTATATTTATGGAACGAAAGCATTGTTTACTTTTTTTTAATTCATCATCTTTCAAACTAGATCATTCGAACTACAAAGCATAAAATAAACTTATTCAGTTAAATCTTCGAAACTTAAAAACTTCTGATTTTTACCAATAATAATCGTTAGACAAAGATTTTAGGAAGACGCGTTGAGTTATGAAAGGTCGAAACCAACTGATGAGATGACAATGAAGAGAAAGCACTGGCAATGCGTCTTTCTCTAATAGGGTCCCGTTCCAGGGCAAACAACGGTAAATTACAATTTTACTCCAATAATTTATTCTCCTGTCCTGATGTTCATTTATAGTCGCTACGATACAATACGAGCCGTTTTTAATCGGACTTACATTTAACGTTCTTAAAAATGAGCTTCATTTCAGCCAAGCATCTCCATGGTAATTTTTAAACATTGTTTTTTACATGTGCAGAGCACAAGAAACAGTTATTCGCAACATTGTGACTGAAGGCTAAAACAAAAATATCCCCGAAAAATATCACCAAAAAATATTCGATATCCGATATATCGCCTCCGAAAAATATTCGATAATGATATTCTTCATTTTGGACAAAATATCGATATTTCGATATATCGACAATATTTTCGACAACCCTACTTAAAACCTAATACATTTTAAGGTTCTAACTTTGCGGTTCTTACATATCTTTGCTGTTTTGGGAGGAAGGTGAAAAGTATTCCAAACTTAAACTCCGTGTGGTATTCTCTAGGGGTATATCTAAATTTTAGAATCAAACTTAGATGGTATTATAATAATAAGTACACACATCTCAGGTCACTTGCACGAAAAAAGGTTCCGCATAAATCAAGTCAAAGTCTAAGAATATAGGATTTATGGGATAGGGAAAATTTTAATTCTTCCATCATATTTAGCATGAATGGATTAAAAACATCAACATTAGATGTAAGTGACATTAGTAAGCATTTGCCTACAGAAGCTCTACTCATAAAAGAAATAAAACGATACATTACTATGAATACACTTTTTTATTGAGACTTGGTTAAAAAACTTTGGTAGAGCTTATTAATGTGTGCACGAAAGATGCATATTGTAAAAGTAAGAGGAGTCGAGGGAACATTTGATCCAAATAGGATGAGTATTTTGCAATTATTCCGTCAAAAGACCTTAGATTTCAAACGTAGACTCGATTTATGCGGAACGTTTTTTCGGGTAGTTGACCTGAGATTTATTGGGTAGATATTTGTTATTCTTTGGGTATCACCTGTCGTGCAATACCATGTAAATTGGGTCATATGCCTACACTCAGAAAAAAACCAAGAACTTTGTACTTGAATCAAGTACGAACGGTGTCAATAGTACGGTAAGTACGAAAATACTTGATTCAAGTACAAAATCCTTATTTCAAGTACGATTTTTTCAATCCCAAAATACTTGTTTGAAGACTGTTTCGGAATATTTTAAGTACATTTCAAACTATTATTATATCTTTTTGGTCATATTATTAATTTGTTATGGTCTTAAGTACAGCCCGATTTACTCTCAAAATAAGTGCAAAAAGGTTCTTCATCGAAGTCTTATAATTCAAAAGTCAACCACAAACCATGTTTGAAGCAAAATAACACTTCATAAGCCTATAAAGGTCTCTATATATAATATCAAAACCCAAAGGAAATGAATTAACCAAAGACCAAGATGTTTATACTGTAGGTCGGAAATCTACCCACACTCCATTACCAAAGTGTTAGAACCAGGAGGGAATTTCAAGAACAGAATCAACGTAAAATAATTCGCAGTTTTCGTAGCACACTTTTTGGAGCTTGCATAGTAAGTCTATTTTGTACTTAATCCAAGAAATTTTGTACTTGAACTAAGAACGATCTTTTCTTAAATTTTTAGGCTAACTGTAAGTACGAAATGTACTTGATTCAAGAACGTTTGGTCTCATTTAAATAATTTTAACAGTCCTTTTTCTATTCTAGTATGTTTCGTACTTAATTTAAGTACATTCAAGAACAAAACATACTTAAAATTTCAAGTACAAAACGGCATAAATTCTATCCCGATCGGTCTAGAACTATCCCGTTCGTTTTTTTCTGAGTGTAGTATATACCTGCTTAAATTTATAATTGAATGGCTTTTGCAGTACTGCAGTATTTCCATTTTCGCATTTTACACTAAGGAAGGGGTCTGGGAAACATACCTTTACAATGCTTTTGCATGGATTTGTTCTTTTTGGTTCCAAGTTTAAAGTTCTGAAATATTTTTAGGTAATCTTTTGATTTATTCCGATTCACCTAGAGCTACCAAAAATGTTGCAATTTCGAAAAAGCTTCAAATGTTTATTCAAAATATTCGGGGGAGTAGAAGAACCAAGAGATTATACTGAAAAGGCTTTTTTTGACTGTTACTTGTGTAATTCAGGTTACAGAAAATCCTGCCTATGAATCAGTCTTGAATTAAGCATGGTGTCTTTTAATTGATGAAATTACCAGATGGTAAAGTTTACATCTGCCACCAACATCTTCCAGAAGGACTCCCTTCTAAGTTCACTCAAAGCAAGCAATGCCCAGTTTACAGTTCGTTTGTAGACGATAACAATGCGTCGTTTCCATTACTAATTTGGTTTTTTTTTTTGTCGGGTTCTCTGGCCATCAATCACGTTTTGGCAGCTGCACATGCTATCTTTCTTCTCTCCAGTGTTCCACTGTATTCTCCTCTTCTACGAGGCTACGTGACTTCCGTCCTTTGGCCGCTTGACTTAAACCTGCCATGGGGCTTCCCTCATATCAAGTGGGCAAAGTTTCAACTCTTTCTCCCCGTCGCCTTGCTCTGAGCTGAGCTGTGTGCTGTTGTCATGTCAAACACTTTTGTGCAAAAGTTCAAGTGCGGGTGCGAGCAAATTTGTCTTAATGTTGTTGTTGTTGTTGTTGTTCGTAGACGTCTTCCTCTTATAGCAATTTCACGCTTGTCAGGACCGAACAACACCAACAAAAGCAAGTACTTCTTTTACCATCTAACACGCTGCGTGAAGTCGTCCATGTTACCTTTACTTAACTTCTTCGTCCTGTTATCGGAGTCTGTTGTTTCGGTGCACAGCGTGTGAAATTTATGAACATTCAGGTAAGGGCGAAAAAAAATAAACTGTCGCCACGACAAAAATAAACTAATTTGTTTCGAAAATAAAACCAAAGGGGCGGGCTACAAAAGGAATTTAAAATGAAACTAAATTAATGATTATTGAAATTGAAGCGAGACATTTTATGTTCAAATTAGGGCAAATCTAAAATAATTTCATATAAAATATTATCCCCTTAATGGAAACCTGCATATTGTCATAAATCTTTCAATTAGTCAAATGTAACCCCATTTATCTGTCACTAATAACCCCCAACTTCATTCCGTTTCTACAAGTTTCCCTCCACTTGAAAGTTTTCCATTTGTAAACTGATCCAAACGCCCACATAATTCAACCATTATCATCTAGATTCACTGTGCTGCTGCTTGTCAACTGGCATAATTTGATGCTCGACATTCAATTAGCTAACTGGAGGTAGTAGCATAACCATGGTCTTTCCTCTCACTGTCTGATTGTCTCATCTCTACAGCGAAATGTATATTCCGAGCAGACAATAGCAATTTGTGTCATTGCCAGCAGGCAAATATATACGTGAGTGAAGTGGGTGAAGGCGGAGGATAGTGCAGCAAGCTCATTATGTACATGCAAATGCCTAGAACAAAAACCCAAGAGACTCAAGAATATTTTGGCCTAAATTTAGCACCCAGGCGTAAGTCAAACTCATGAATTCCTGTGTCAGTTGAGCTGTCTTTCGAGTGGCTTAAAAGTGTCTTCTTTCCAATCTCTAATTGCTTGCATTTTAACTCATTTTATGAGCTTCCCCTGTTTGACAGCTCAATTTAAAGACGCCACCCAGCAGCAGCAGCAACAGCAGCAGCATCAAGTGCCACAGAATATGTGGAAACAATTTTGGCAGATAATTGCCATTAATCACAGAAAACTCCACACTTGGACAGATGGAGCGACGCGTCATAAACTGCACATCTAATCGACTTTTGCCATTGCAATCATTTCGAATGCAAAGAACAAAAACAACAACAAATGGCAGACTGAGACTGGCTTGCTCTGTGGTCATGTCTATGAAATATGCAGCACTTAGTACCTACTTAAGTTGCGCGAACGCGAGCGTAGACAACGTTGGACAAATGGACAGACGACAGACGGACAACATTTGAGATAAGATCATATATACTGTGCTGTGTGCTGTGGCTATGGCTGTGCCATGAAAGATCGTTCAGGCTTTAAGCTTGGGCTATATTCTTGTCGTGCTGCCACTGGTGCAGCGGTGGTACAGTGGGACAAAGGTCATGGAATTAGTAAAAATTTTGACAAAAGCCCACTAAAAAGTATTTTTAAATGTGTAAAAGGGGATTATGAAGCTGTGCAAATGTATGAAACAGGGAAAAGAACACATTTCCGATACCATAAAGTATATATATTCTTAATCAGCATCAACAGCCGATGTGCGTCTCAATTGTACCGGTTATTTCGGAGTCGGCCCACTCGACTGCAACGCTCTTTCTTGTTTCTGTTTATTTTGGCTTTAAACGTAGAAAACGAGCGAAAAAGCGACTTTCTCTAACACAGAGACAAATAATACTTCTTGGCATATACCCATCTTTTCCAACAGAGAAGATAGAGAGCTTTCCATATGTATTTTTGGTCGCTGAATTCATTCCCCCAGCACATCAGGATTACGAGATATTTACATAAACGTGTGTTTAGCGAGGATTTCATTACATTTGTTGGTCCTGTGGTCATATTTTTCCAACCAAATTTGGACACTTAATATGACAAAAGCCAAAGACGAAGTTTTGATTTTTCTGATAAAGGGCGGTTTCCACGGCTCGCAAAATGGCCGCGAAATGAAAAACTCTATATAAAAAAAAAACTGCAGCGTAACTTGTTCGTGTGGCCGTTTCATAACGGCCATTACGTTATGTTAAAAAAATAGCGTAGCTTTAAGTGCTGTTAACGCGGACGCAACGACAATGGATTTCGATTCTAATTTGTGCAGGCAAGAGGACCAACAACAACAACATCCAATTGAAAATGAGCCGAGCTAAAACAGATTCCGTCAGAAAACGTCGCCTAATGGCGTTTTCTAGCGCGTTTCATGAAAGATTCACACAGAAAATGTCGGATGAGGCAATTACCGACGTTTAATAAGAGTTTACTGCGCACATACTGCAGCTTGTAAAAAATACATAAAAAAATAATTTTATTATTCATTAAATAATACTAATTTATTAAAATAGCATACAAAATATGTTGTGTGAGGTGTAGTTGTTTGTAAGTTTGCGGGCTCATTTTTTTTTTAGCTTGCAATTATGAATTTAAGAGACTAACAATAAGTTTTTTGAAATCTTAATCTAGAAGAAGAAAACCATCGTGTTATTGGGGGTGGTTTCTGTCAAACCCTGTTAAGTCAGTCGGCGGGTTGGTAGGTCTTTTCTTCTGAGGCGAGAAATGTTCTTCGCGAGCCGTGAGAGATTGTGCAAGTTCATTAGGGTACAAAATTTGGGAATTTTCGTTTCAGGTGCTGGTTATTTTGCTGACCAATGGGATCCTTAGGTTTGTGGATCCACCGTTTAAATACCGTGGGGCTCCAGTGAGTGTTCAAGAATTCTTGTTTAGTGATCTTTGAGTGATTCGCATGTTTTTGCCATCGCGAGCATAAGTCCAGACGGCTTTTTTGTACAGATACTTATATCGTTTTAGGGGGAACGGTGTTAAATAGGGGTGCTGGCCTTAGCTTTATTTGAAGTTTTTCGGGCTCATTAAACAGCGCAATAATTAAAGGTTTCTTTGAATCGCTTTACCGATAGGAAGAAAGGGGGTTATCGTGTTAATAGCAGCGGCTTAGCAGACTCTGTTAAGAACAGTGCCCTTGGACACTGCCCTTAAGACACAAATTTTGGGATTTTAATATGGAAAATGTGGTTATTTTTTGATAAAAACGTTTTTTTCCATTAAAAAATTCTAATAATTGCTGCCGTCTAAAAAAATAATTACTTGGTAGTTCTTTGTTTCTTCTTATTTTACATATATTTAGTTTTTCGATTTCACTGCGCTTTTAAACGTTATAGCCCCAAATGTATGTAACATAGAGAAGGAAACATTTCCGACCCTATAAAGTATATATATTCTTGATCAGCATTAACAGCCGAGTCAATTTATTCCAGTTTTTCAAACTCGCTTCACGAATTGATCCACAAATTAAGTTTTTTTGTTAAATGTTTTTTTTTTCACCACTTTGGAAATATGTTTCTAATATTTTCCAACTTTCTTCAAGCGAATAGCGACCCATTTCGTAAATGTCAAAGTTTTTCTAAAATTATTCCTTTTTCCGATGTTTGCGTTTTAAAGTCAAATTATGAATATTTCAAATTCCAAACACTAGATGGACCACCCTGTATTATATTTAGGGTTTTCACGTTAAATTGGTTATCAAGTATCCTATTTAAGAATTAAATCTACAACAACAAATTGTACTACCGAAAAATAATCAGACATCACCAGCCTAGGCCCAGTTCCATGAGATTAACGCTAACCTTCGAGGCTGAAACAATTCTAGGGAACTTTGAGAAGAATTCTGACAACAAGTTAAGAATGTTTTCATAGTTTCGAACAAGTTTAGGTGCGAGAAAAGTCCTAATGGTATCCAATAGCTTATTTGTTGTTTTTCCTGCAATATGATATATGACTCAACTTCGGCGCTTTCAGATAAACTAGTATTAAAACTACATTCATCATAAAGCAATGATTGATCAGTAGCCGACTCATCACTTAGCGTTACGTTTTAAACAGCAAAAAAATGTATCACTGCATAATTAGGGACTATTTGCTATCTGAAATCAGAACCCGTTGTCTAGAAGCCATTTGGTTGCTTTAAAAAGGCTCTACTTGGCATTCAGTTTAATTGACCGCATAGGATTGACGAATTTCTGCCTGCAGATGTGACATTTAAAGGACAACGATTCCTAGAATTTTGCAGCTAACTACAAAACCGAAATAGCCCGTCTCTTTGTAGTCGCTGCGTACGGTGGCCCTAAGATGAGCTAGCGTACCATGCCCGAACTGGCATTGCCGGCATCCGTGTCCTGTTTTTTGTAGTACTTAGCATACCCTGCAGTTCAACGTCTCAGTACTGAATTTGTCAGTGCTGAATCAGACCTGAGAAGTAGGAATTGCTCCAACTCATGACTGATTTCAGTACTGTTTTCAGTACTACCCATGATTTTTCAGTACTGAAATCATGCCTGAAATCAAGCCTGAAAGATGAGAAGGTCATGACGTAGTAGGCCCTGTCAGTGTTAAATTCATGCCTGAAATGCATGTAAAGGCAGCCATGATTTCAGTACCTGCCCTTCCAAATCAGGGCTGATTCAGGTCTGATTCAGTACTGAGCCGTACTGAAGGGTAGTTATAGATCTTATCATCAGCCTTGCCCTCCAAATCTTCGTTGATTTTCAAAGCATGCGCAAGAATGGCCTAGGCATCGCGATCCAGTTCGGTGCCCATTTCATTGATGGATCCTGTGGTTCGCTGAACAGCGCTTCATGCTTGAATTCCCTCTTAAAAGGAATTTTCGATGGTAGTGTGGATACCTACTAGTCTCTTGCCTGACGTTTGGCCAGGGTTTTGGTGCTCTGGAAATTGGAATTTATGCGTTTGCGTCTTTGCTCGGCTTGTATAGAGGCTCTGGTCTGTTGTTGCTGCTGATCCTCATCGTTTCTTTTGGCGTCCTCAGACTCATTACTGCTGCTGTCTTTTTTACGACGCATCGCAGCACCTCTATTGATGTTTATTTTGGATCTAAATATTTTTCATTTGCCAATAAATCATCTTAGTTTAAGCAACGTTATATTTTTAAATATTCTTTTATAGCCGGAGAACCAAACTACCTGCTTTACTCACAATACCTTTTGGACTGAGTTTTAAAATAACTTGCCTAAATTTTTATGTTCATTTTGCTTAATAGTCAATTTAACGAACTTGATCAACTCATTTAAGTAGTTTTAGTATTAAGTTTTGCGACTGCATGACTGCTACCCACTGTGCATACTCCACCTCCTCCATCAGCTGAAACATTGTCGACTACCGTAGACTGGCGTGGACGACGCGACTCGTAAGTGGTATAAACTACGTGCAGTTTGGAGATAATAATAAAATAATAGGCAACGCGGGCTGCTCATTCACAGAGCTTGGAGTCAAGAGTCTTGGCGCTTGGGATCAGATCGAATCGAAACGGAACAAAACGAAACTGATCGTCGTTTTTGTGTTTTTGGTCTTGTGGCTGGTTTTTTGTAACAAATTACTTTGGCTGGGTCTGGGTACTCGTCGATAGTTTGTCGTCGCCGTAGTCGTTGCTCGTTTTTCATGTTCCCATTATTTTCGAAGGCAATTGCAGCCGCTTAGATTAGCTCCAATTGATATGGGGAGGGAGTTGGAGTTGGCTGTCGCCAATCAAACGATCGATCTACGTTAAGGCCACAGTTGACCGATAAGCCCCAAGGAAAACGAGAAGGGAGTGCAGCAAGTAAGACCAACTTAATTTGCCTTTTTTCAATTAATGTGGCCCAGGGGCAACAACAACAACAACAACAAAGAAACATAAAACGAGCAAAAACTTTGTTTACTTTTGAGGAGCCTCATCATCATCACCAGCAGCAGCAGCAGCAGCAGCGGCAGCTTATCGCTCCACTGGCTTCAAAATAATTATGAAGCTGGAGTTTTGCTTTTTTGTAAATTGAGTTCTTGCCGACAAGGCGTGGTTGTGGTTCTGGTGGACGACGATCTTGACAGCCTAGAGCTGAAACCTGGTTAAATTGACTGCAGCTAAAAACTGTTTGCCAACGACTTCCGTTTCATTCAGAGGTGATTAAGTGTCTTCTGGAGAGGCATAGAGGCAGATAATTTCTGGCATTTTATAGACCCGGTGTGAGGTGTGAGGTTTACAAGAGGAGGACATGTTTTAAATGGCACTTCTGATCTAGTTCAACTAGTTTTGTGGCTCTTTCGGAAAGAAAGTTGGGTTAATTTTAATTTATAAATTTAAGCCCAAACCTTGTCATGTTTTGGGAATTTTTATGGGGGAACAACAAAACTTCTTCTCTCTCTCTCTCCATCAGCTTCAACTGTGCCTCTGCGTGAGTGTACAGTCCAAAATGCAATTCAGACTCGGGCCGAGTGGCCACAACACAGTTCCTTCTGCCAATTCAACATGACAACATGAATAATTCACTTTAACCCACAACAAACCACAACAACAGCTACAACAGAGCACCCAACAACAACAAGTTCATTGTACCCAAAATAAGAAAAAAAAATCTGACAAGATTCTGCTACACGTAGCTGGAGAGCCTCTCTCCAGGGGCGATCCCAACAGAGACTGGAAATTGGCGGAAATTTATTTGATTTCTCCTTCGTTTTGCAATTACTTTTTGGGGGCGTGTGTGTAAGGGATTACTGCCAATTTGCATATAGTACACTCCAGTTTGGAGTCCAAGGCGTGGGTGATCTTAAGTTAAGAAGGACGGGTCACTGCTGGCCTGAGGACTACTTGAAAAAGCTTTCAACGGAAGCATTGTTAATAGAGTGGCAAAACAAGTTAGAGAACTTTTCATTTAAATTTACAATCTTCTAGCTTAAAAACGAACATTTTTATAGGATCTTAAGTGCGTAATTGTTGACTGGAGTGCTACAGATTTAGAGGCAAGGCAGGAACTTTGAATAAATCCTCAATATGTATGTAAATTTATTATATTACTAGCAGGTAACCGGCGTGCGTTGCTAGGCCCCTTTAGATTTTTAAAACACAAAACGAAGAAGTGAAGCTCGCCCCCCTCCAAAACCCAACCAAAAAAATTTCGGGGATTTTGGACATTTCGATTTTCACCGTCCGTCTATTTACCCGTTTTCAACAGCTTGCACTTGTGTGTGTAGCAACGAAACACGAAGTAAACGTCAATTGTCATCATGTAAATCTTGCTATTTAGCGAACACACGGGATAGGCTTTTGGCATTTTGGGCACCACCGATTTATGGTCATCTGAACTCATTATACAATTTTGTTAATTTCGAGATTCTTTTGACAGTCGGTCTACGTCAAAACCTCATTAAAACCCTCCTTTAACCGTCTTCTTTATTTCTTTTAATATTCTTTTGACATTCCTTCATTTGACATGCCCTTAATTTTCAAATTTCGCAATATATTTTGGACTGTTCCATCTAAACCTCATATACGTTTTATTTTGACCTTTTATACCTATACCCATTGAAAATGGGTAAAAGGGGATCAAGAAGTTGTGCAAATATATGTAAAGGGGAGAAGGAAACATTTCCGACTCTCTGTCTGTCTGTCCGTCTTTCTGTTTGTATGCTATCTTCTCAGTCAGTTTAAAAGCTTTCGTAACCAAACTTTGAACGAAGTCTTCTGGTACAAAAAGGCTGCACATTTGTCGGAACCAGACGGATCGGATGACTATAGCATATAGCTGCCTAGGGAACGATCGGTCAAAAACTAGTTTTAGTGAGAAAAACTTATTTGTTCTCCATCCAAACGTCTCCGTAACCTGACTCCTCGAACCTGAACCCGAACCGGACCACTTTTTCGAAAAATTAGGTTCGGTTCACCAAATTAGTTTTCCAAACGACACATACTGGAAAATATAGAAATTCGTTATAACCTGACTTGTATCATTCAAGAAGTTCTCCAATCCGATATCATTTCTCCATGTCAGTTTTAGACTATCATTGTCCAATGGACAATGTCCATAAACGAGCGAATATAGTTCAAGCAGGAGAACTTTAAATTACATCTGCAGAGCAGAAAAGAAATGCAACTATGAATCATGTAATATTAATGAAAGTAGCACATTTGAATCAAGAGCATTTCTTGATTTGGACGATGACCAAAGTACCTCCCTGAAGGATTCTAAAAATACAGTTTGTTGTGCTTTAAAATTAGTATTTAACGATTTTTTGAAAAAAGTTTAGTTTGACATTAAGTAAGGTTCTCACTCTTTGTAAGAAACTCCGTACTTACACTATAAAAATCTATTGCATATAAAAAATTAAAAATTTAATAAATTAAAAAAAACAATGCTAGAATGTGTGTAGAATTGTGCGAACGCTTACCAATTCTTAAAGATTATTGCATTCAGAGTTGTTTTATAAAATTTTTTTAAGTTTCAGGATTCACAATTACTGTGATTTGTATTACGCTTGAATTTCATGTCGAGCTATTGTTCTGAAATCTTTAGCAAAATATTGTTTATAACTATCTAAGTGCGTCGATAAACGTTCTTCTAATATGAGCTCAGTACCTATAGTCTTAGACCCGAGATTTCAAACCTTGTTGACCATTGACCCAAAAAAAGTTTCAGAAAGTTCCAAAAGCTTAAAGAACAAATTCTTAATGAGAGTTTTCAAAATTCAACTCAACGCCTGATTGTAAAGAAGAGGAGTTTAGAACGCAACAAACACATATAAGATATCAAATCTTAAAATTATCTTATAGATTCCTTCGAAAATTGTCCATCGACAAATGTTATACAATTTTGGAAAGGTCAAAAAAACAAGGACTTACAAAATATTGCCTTAACTATACTTGCTGCACCAGCATCTTAGGTATCAGTTGAGCGGGCATTTTTAAGTTTGATCTTACTGATCTAAAAGCTAAATTAAACTTAGCAGTTCTCAATTGTTGTAAATGTCAGCTAATGAATTTGACCTCTAAAAACTTTATAAATCGAAACTATTCTTTTATGTTTAAGCGAACCGAGGTTCGAACCAAAACCTTGGGTTCAGGCGTTTCGAGAACCGGTCCGCGAACAGAACCTTTGACTTTACAAGGGGTTCGAACCCCCGACCGAACCTTCTGCAAAATTTTAGAGGTTTGCAGTCTTGAATTTTTTGGAGTAAGAACTGTAACTTATAGGAGGTACGAAAACGTTTAATGTTCAAACTATTGTTCAATTTTCATCCTCCTTTTGTGTATTTCATTTTCAATTTAAAGTTGAGAACTAGCAAGTTCTTGGCTTTCATTTCTAGACTTGTTAAAACCTTACAAAAGTTGCCTTTGTATGCACTTTAAGTGCAGCCTTGAATCAAGTCAAAGACTTTTTGCCCAAGAGTACAGACACTTCCTTTTGCTCACCTTATCACCCCAAGCCCCACATCATCGATAAGTGACAGGCGAGTGAGAAATTTCATAATGGCCATTGTCAGTTTGCATTGTTGCCTGGTTGCCAGGATGCATATTATGCACTCTTCCTGCCCTGGTCACACAAACCATTTCCGTTGCGTTGTCAACACTTGAAGAAACAAGTGACGGCTGCTGCCCTGCCCTTTGAGAACATAATTGAAAGACTTTGCAAGAAGGGCATGTAATTAGTTTGCATTCAAGCAAAGCAGAAGAAGAAGTGACCTCATTCTGTGACAGTCTCTGTCTTCCCAGCCAAACACCACACATTCCGCCACAGGCGATGGCAACCATATGGAAATGTTTATTATGACAAACGCGCACCCTCAAAAAGGGGTGCGAAATTAGAATAACATGTCACTCATATTGTGTAATGCGGCCAGGACTTGCCCAGGACATGAAACAATGTGGGAACAGAAAATAAAAGTTTATTCTTTTGCTTTTAATTATAGCCTGGACATACACGTGAGGTTTTTCTTTAATTAAAAACATTATTTTTTTTGTCATGTGTAGAAATCTGGTAAAAGTGCTGACCCAATTTCCAAGTAAATATTTTTTCGGGGGAGGTTAATTTTTTTTTTTTTGGTTTGGCAGTGATAAATTCTAGAGCTGATAAGGCTTTTACCCCAAAAAGTAAGAAATATTCAAATTTCGTTTTTGGGGGTGACTTTTTGGGCTTAGCAGCAGGGGGTGAAAGGACATTTAATTTGTTTGCATTATTTGCGCATTTTGTGGAGATTTTAGGCTTTTTAAAATGGAAATTGAAAATATGGCCAATCAATCAGTTAATGCCTTTGGCAGCTGTTCTCTTTTCAATCTCTTGCTCTCTTTGTTAGTGCTCTGTGTACACGGTTGCCACTTGAGAAAAAAAAATGCACCAAAAAAAGTTAAAAAAGAACCATTTTTATAAAAAAAGAGCCAAAAATTTTTTTCTTACTTTTTCATGTTATATTTTCAAAATATCTCTTTGACAATAACGTAAAATAGCATAACCTTCTCATTTCTTAAGTGTTCTTAAACCTAAAAATAAAAAATTGTTCATGTCTTAATTTACTTTTTAACATTATGACAACAAAACAGTTTATATTCAATATACTGATATTATATAAATCACTTTCTGAGATCAGTTGCTTTCCTATATTTACAAGTGTTTAAAATAACACCAAAAAAAAATAAACAAAAAATTATAATAAAACTTAAAAAAACAACAACAAAAAAAAATTTTATAATTTAATATTTTGGAATACTTGAAAAAAAAAAAAAAAAAAAAAAATATTTAAGGGATAAATTATAATAAAAAAAAAACAAAAAAAAATTATTTAAATAATAAATTTTTTGGAATAGGTCAAAAATTGACTAAAAATTGGTCTATCTTGTCGTTCTCCAGATATAGGGGGATATGCTCTTTGCCCATTTTTTTAAGAATCAAATTGGTTATAATAATGCGATTTAAGTCAAATATGCGCCGTTTTGTTCGATGACGAGTTCCCAACGAGATGCCAATAAAGGCTCTGTTGGTCTTCCCTATTGGCAAAAAAATCGGAGAGCCAATTTTCACCGGACTCTCTTGTGGCCAACTTCCGACTATCAAGCTCGTTCGCCATGGACAGAAATAGGTGGTAATCATTTGGTGCGAGATCCGGACTATACGGTGGATGCAAAAGAACCTCCCATACGAGCTGCCGGAGCTTCTGGCGCGTCACCAAAGATGTGTGTGGCCTGGCGTTGTCCTGATGGGAACAATTCGGCCTCTGTTCGTCAAAGATGGCCTCTTCTGCATGAGTGCTGCATTCAAGCGGTCCAGTTGTTGGCAGTACAGGTCCGAATTGAGCGTTTGGCCATAGGGGAGCAGCTCATAGTGGATGATTCCCTGCCAATCCCACCAAACACACATAAGAACCTTCCTGGCCGTCAATCCAGGCTTGGCCACCGTCAAACACGTGTTAGCGCGTGAAAAGAGCTTTTCAAAAAGCTCTAGCGTAAACCGATGCGACGAATACAACTAGAACTACGCGCTTGCAAAGACAAGCTTGCAGAAATACCGCAAGACTTTTTTGACAACCTTATATATTGACCTTCTATTTACATTTTTTTCCACAATTTTCTTGCATTTTAAAATATTGTGTTATTCGCCCTGAACATTATGAGTAGTTTTCCTTAACGTACTATGCTTTTTTTTGAGAATGTACATTTCCTGTGAAATCACCAACCACACAAATTACATAAATGTGTCAGTGGATCTAGGCTATTACATATTTCATATATTATTTAATAATAATATATAATGAGACTTTTCCAACTAAAAATCTTTCTATGCTTACAATCAAAAAAAAAAAAAAAAAAAAAAAAAAAAAAAAAAAAAAAATTATATAAACAGATATATTCGAATATATACACCAAAAAAAACACCCTACTAAAAAAAAAAGTTAAAAAACAAAAAAAACTCCCAAATTATACGACACTTCGAAAATTTTAGTTTCGACCCTCGTAGGAGAATGGTAAAGCATAATACAACAAAATCAAATATGCAGAATGAAAGCTTAATGAATTCTGTTTTTAATGAGGTGTTCTTTTCTCTGATTGCATCTCCCGTTTTCAAGTAGCGGTAAAAAGAGCACAAAAGTTCGATTTTTGTCATGTCTGCAAGTGTATCAAAATTATACGACACATTTCAATTACTGCGGCTGGAGAGAAAGGTTTGGTTTCAATTAATTTTTTTTTACATTTCTGTTATCAATTTAATGAATTTGTAATAAAATGCCGCGTGGACGTTTGTTATCCGACGAGGAAAAGGGAAGGATAAGAGCCTTCAACGATGCTGGCTTTAATGCAAGCAAATATCGGAAAAAAATCTGTCAAACACGTTGTGTTATCACCAAATTTTTGAGCAATCCGGATGAATATGGTGTGAAGCATAGCTCTGGAAGAAACCCCAAGTTGTCTGACACCGAAAAAGTCGCATAATACTTAAAGCTAGCAATTCGTTTTCTTCGTGCTCCACACTTTCCGCATGTTGCAGTAAGCCAGTGTCACGGATGACTGTTTGGCGGACGCTGCAATCATCGGAGTGCATTGTCAGAGGAGTCTTAAAGAAGGCTCCGTTCCTGAAGCCGCACCACAAAACAGCACGACTTCAATTTGCGGAAAAAAACTTGGAGAGAAACTGGTCCTCGGTATGAAATTTTAGCTTTATTTTGTTCATACAGCTTTGTTCAATATTTATCATTTAGATAATATTTTTTGATGAAAAAAAATTTAATCTTGATGTTTGAATGTTTGCCCAGATGGGTTTCGGCACTATTGGAGAGATTTGCGTAAGGATCCACTTTTGTTATCCAAACGCAATTTCGGAGGCGGATCTGCAATGGTTTGGGGAGCCTTTCATGCGTCTGGAACGCTTGATCTGTGCTTCACAAGCTCTAGGATGAACTGTGGAGAATACAAAAAAGTATTGGAGGATCGTCTTCTGCCATTTTTGGAAAAAATATGGAAAGAGATCTTGGTTTTATGCAGGACAATGCATTTATTCACAAGAGCAGAGAGACCCAGCGCTTCAAAAGCGATCACCATATAAATGTTTTGGATTGACCAGAGTGCTCCCCTGACCCAAACCCAATTGAGAACATTTGGGGTATCTTAGCCAGGCGTGTTTACGTCAATAACAACAAATTTGAGAATGTCGAAAGCCTCAAAAGCGAAATTTTGGCTCAATGGTCTCTTTTAGACCAAAATTTACTTACAAATTTGGTGAACTCAATGCCTAAGAGACTTTTCGAGGTAGCAATTGCTCAAGGTGGCTCTATTATTTATTACATAGTGTTTATATACCATTCTGAGAATAAAATGTTAACTAAATCCAACAAATTCACATGTGTCGTATAATTTTGATATAAAAATTAATGCGCTATAAAATACTCGGTGGACTCAGCGCATTATAAATTGCTTCCTTTTGAGGCGAGGACCTACACAAGCTGACGTCGCAACAAGTGTAATTTGCTCGCTTTGAAGAGAATTAAAACAACTGAGTTCAAGCGTGTCGACGTCGGCCCGCATAGCAGACAGCGCATAAGGCGCAATGTGGGCGAATTTGACTCGCTTATAAGGGTGGTTTTTGCTGTTTGTACAAAATAGCTTATTTTGGCTCAATAGGTAACATTATTGGAGAGCGTCTTGGCCCAAAAAATCGTGAAACATGAAAGTTTATATATGTTTGAATTTTAAGTATTTAAAAAGATTATTTGAATCTGGTGCCAATCTAAACTGAGTTTACTTTTAGGGGCCCTAATGTTAAAGCAAACATAAATATGTTGACATACTAAAAACAAGTGAGAAAGTCGGTCAAGCCCGACTATATTTATACTCTGTACCTCTCTCTCTCTCTCTCCCTCTCTCTCTAAGATTGTGCGGCGTTGGTTGTGATTGGGTTTAAGGTGGGTGGTGGGTGGCGGGGGTGGGGGGTTGTTATAATTCACTTATTTTCTCATAACTCGAGAACCGCTCATCCGATCTTTTATCATTTCTTCAAATCGATACATTTCGCTAATGACTAACTATCTTTAGAAGGTAAGGATCATCTATCTACAAAACTATGGGAGATATAACGTTTTTTCCGAATTGCGGGGGCGGAAGGAGGCGTGGCAAAAATTGAAAATAAACTTGATCAGCCTGCAAGTATAAGAAGCATTTGTCCCATACATGTCAAACCTCTATCTCTTACCATCTCTGAGATCTGTTTGTTCATACGGACGGACAGACGGACATGGCTATATAGACTCGGCTGTTGATGCTGATCAAGAATATATATACTTTATAGGGTCGGAAATGATTCCCTCTCCCTGTTACATACTTTTGCACAAACTTAATATACTCTATGTACCTTCGGTACGGAGTATAATAAATACTAGATTGTCGATGTGTACTCAGAAAAAACGCGCATATCTTCGACAAGGCCGCATTTCTCAGCCATCGCATTAAATTAGTCAAACTATTGATTAAATTGTTTTAGATTCCTCTCGTCGCTATCGGAATTGCTAAAGTTATGAACAATTGGACCGTTCATTCGCGAGTTATATCTAATGATTTGAGGTAAAATAACAAAAAG